>ONZH01010199.1:0-105789 GCA_900303285.1 Rhinella marina | reverse complement strand
TGCTGCTCACTCCATGTATGATATGACAGCATTCTCTTTGAGGCCACATTCACATCACCGTTTAGTTTTTCATTCTCTTTATCCATCAGAAGTACAGAAAAATAAAAAAAAACAGATCCTTAATTTTGAGCACGTATTTTGTCAGTTCCGTCAGAGATCCGTTATTTTAGATAGGAAAAAAGTCCTCTACGAATGACCTTTTCTCCCTTCTAAAATAACACATGTCTGATGGATGCAGTTTGGAGCTGCATGACTCTCATACCGAATAATCATGTCAAAACCATGTCTGAGTTTGTAAATGGAAAATAAAAAAGCACATGTTTTCACCATGCTGCTTTGGATTTCCTGATACTATGACTTCATTAAGATCTGTAAAAACACAGCCTTAGGTAAAATAATTTTTTGTTAATTGGTGCCAGATCACATGCAAAGATAATAAATAATAATTTAAATAGATTGCAATAATGGGAGTGGCACAATTTCTCTACAGAATCTGTTGGTACCCTATAAATCATAAGTAATAATCCATTGAGCAATAGCTATCCTTTGTAGGTAGATACGAGAACATCGCTTGCCAGAGGTTGAGGGTTACTTCATATGACCTGCATTTAATTTCTTTTTCACTTGTAATCATTTATGCAAATATTAATGAGTTTCTTTGGAACTCTCTGGTAATGATGTCATTGAATGTTATATCAGGATAATGATGCTCTAACAGATAACATCATCTTAAAACTAGAGTGTACATGCTTACTAAATAAATGTAGTCGTCATAGGTTAAATCAGACACGTGGATCAGATCATAAAATGACTGTTTAAGTTGTGGCAACTTAAACCTGCATTCTCTGAGAATGGCCAATAAAGAGAGGACAGACCTTGCACTTTTATTACTGAGGAGCTTCAATGGACTGAATCAATCGAGTAGAGTAGTCCATGAACTCTAAAATGTCGTGGTTGAATGTGCATTTTATATCTATAAGATAAAATAATCCTTTAATAGTCCCACCATGACCGTGACAGACAGTAGATTACAGAAAATGTAAGGGATGTAAATAAGGGATATAGATATAGATAGGTTAATGAAGAGTGGAGGTATTTTTCCCTTCTATTTCCAGTACCCCGAAACAAGGGGGTATCTGAAAATTCTTAATTTCTTTATGTTATGTAATAAAATGTTATGTCATGCTATTTATTGCACTCAGTATAAACAATGTATGGATGGCACAGCCAGGGTTAACAATCTTGGCTTAAGCCTTGTAGTAGGTTAGGTATGGACTGACTCCACCCTTAGCTATAGTCAGTGATAGGGACAGTTTGTAAAAGAGAGTAAGCTGTGACTTGTGTTCCCTCTTCTTAGGCCCAAAAAGCTACAGAGACTCACTGATCTGACCTGTTACCAAAAGTTGTTCAGGCTTTACTGCAGTGAGGGACACTGTTTAGACACCCTTCACACATAGACATACCCTGGCCAGTCGTATTCCTAAAACTCTCAGTTGACATTACAGCCACCATTGTAAGAGCACAATTGCCCGCCATTGATTCTGCAGGAAGAGAGTGACCTCTGTTTGAAAAATACTCATTGTAGTTGAAACATCACATTCTTGGTGAATAAATTAGGGATGCATTGAAGACATCGAGGGCTGCAGTATTTCTCCCAAATCCTTAATTATCAGGGGTCTGCTGGTCTAAGGCCTACCACTGCAGGCACCGCCACTTCATGGACTCTCCAATTTGGACCTAATGGTGGTGCTGCTTAATTTTGGATTGCACCTGTATAAAGCACTCAACATCGCTGGCACACCTTCACTACCATCAGGCAGCAACCTCAATATCAGAGTGTGCCCCAGGGAAGAAAGGGTGTGCCTTCTTTTCACTGCACAGCCCTATGAAGCAACAGTGTGAGGAAAGCTACTGTAATTGACTGTAACAGTCAAGGCCACTACTACTCCCATCCTCTGCTCCTGCTCCTCCCAGGGCACTGCATATTCTAAGAATGTTCTAACACCACATGTACAGTACACATTCCAGGTTGGATGAAATGTGGGCTCACATCACGTTTTTGCAATCCGTTTAACAAACATGTTGGGGGAAAAAAGGATACAAATGCGCAGCACTCCACGCTTTTCTATCCTGAAGTCCAGTAAAAAAAGTATATGTTAAATGGATGGCAAAAACAAGATGTGATCCCAACCTAAACAGTAGGCCCCAAAGGTCCAGGAGAAAAAAACAAAAAACATTTTATTTCCTTTGGAGCCAGTCACCTGACACAAGGGTGTATTTCTTTGATTCACAACCAATTAGACTTTATTGCTGATACAGGGGTTGGGCCTCAAGAATTATTTCTTCTGGTGGGCCAGAGGAACCCAAGTCCAATTTACAAACACAAGGCAACATTATACAAAAGGTACAAATGTCTTTGGGTCTCCATCAACCTGACCAGGAAGATTCACATCAGGATTTTGATACATGACTTTGAAACCTAGAACCAGGCAAGATGACTGTGCAGCAACCTGGTCCTGTCAATCAAGAAGGCAAAGGAGGTATTCACAGAGGAAGCAGGAAGAGTGGGGATGCAAAGAATGGCTTGAGCCTGCCCTCGGTACACTTTAAGGGGTTGTCTAGGCTTTTACTATTGATGACCTATCCTAAGGATAGGTCATCAATATCAGATCAGCTGTATGAGGAGATGGTGTGCGCGGTGTGCACATGCTGTCTGGCTTCTCTCTTCTTGTCCACTGCTGCGGTCTATGGTCTCTGCCATAGACATCAGTGGTGAATAGGAAGAGAGACGGGAAATGGCACGTGCGCATTGCGCATGCTGTCTCCTCATACAGCTGATCGGCGGGGGTGCCAATCTGATATTGATGACCTATCCTGAGGATAGGTCATCAATAGTAAAAGCCTGGACAACCCCTTTTAACTTTTCATTTGCATATGGATTAAAAGTGCTTTTCTCCAGAGTAAAGCTACAGATCGGTAAGTGAAAGGTTTCATTATAGTCAGTTGTGCTAGGTCTATTAGGCATTGTGCCAGGATTAATAGTCATTTTCCTGGTGACAGGCAACTGGGCACTGACAATATCTGAAAATTGCCTTTGCAACTAGATTCCACCTTCCATAGATAATTGAGATCTGCTAGTATTGCAAATCTAACTCAAGTTGAATATATGCAAATCCCCTGTACATTTTTTTAATCAGCAAATGATCTCCACTCCTCCCAGATCAGTTCCTGCTGGATGCATCTTAACATTCTGCTGATTGGGTCAGGTTGCATCCGCCAGTCAGACTAATTTATTTTAATCACATCTACCAAGATTAATGTGTGCAAATTACAAAAATCATACTGCAATCCATACAATAGATAGAAAGTTGAATTAATATTGCGTATTACATTAATACTTGCAAGCTAAAGAAACCACGCCTAGCATTAGCCCACAATTAGCCCTCCCTATTAATAAGAACCTTTTAAAGCAGGTAAAAGTTAAAAAAGTATTAGGTTCTGAAATTTGTCTGAATACATATTTATCTTCAAAGTTACATCTATTTTAATGGAGAGGAAAAAGGAAGACATTCACAGATAGTACATAAGTCAAAAATAGTACAGTGATAACACATTTGTCTGAAGACGTTTCTCTTCTTTACTGAAATTAGTAGTTACAACCTGTGAAATCTGGCGCATATCACTTTGATGTTCCCTCGGCAGAACAGTCCCGTAATTTATTTTCTTATATAGTTCAGAACCAACTATTATTGAAGAATAACATAGAAGCTATTAAGTACCACACCCTCTTAAATGCTACTTTTACCCACCACCTGGCACAGCATCATGTGACCTCCTCATATGACCTTAAAGGTAGTGGTTCGACCCCTACAGCAATTTTTTTTACGGGCTCAACAGCGCTGAGGCTGAAAAAAACAAAAGCACTTACATAGTCTCTGGCACTCTGCTTCAGAGCGGAGTTTCCCCATCCCTGCTGGCTTCTGGCCTCTGTCGACTGAAGGTATAACGTCCCATCTGTCGTCGCACGCTCAGCTGCAGCCATTCATTGGCTTCAGTGGTGATATGTCTCCAAATGGCAAGTGACTGAGAGGGTGAATGGGGCTGGCAGTGCACATGATGATGGACAGGGCTTTACACCACAGTCCACAGGAGACTGGAAGCACCAGAGATGCTTCTGTTAGGCTCCTTACCCAGGCCAGAATGAGTTACTCCTTCAAATCACAAGTGAAGGGCAACTCCATTTTACTTTTCTGGTACAATGTGGGGAAGATTTATCAAAACTGGTGTAAAGGAAAATTGGCTTAGTTGCCCATAGTAAACTCAGAATAAAATCTGATTTCACCTTTTATTTTCCAAAGGAGCTCCGAAAAATTATAGGTGAAATCTGATTGGTTGTTATGGGCCACTAAGCCAGTTTTCCTTTACACCTGTTTTGATAAATTCCCCCCACCCCCCCAGTAGTACTGGACACTGAAGAAGCTCCTCTACATAGAAAATAATTTACAACTTTTACACTTTTGAGTGTAATATTTAAGGACTTGCTTTATCTGCAGTAGTTAGTTGCTTAATTTCCTTCAATCTTGATTTTATTTTATTTTGGGATGACATTTTGGGGCTTTGGAACCAATTACCACTTTTCCAAAGAGTTATGTTCTCAAGTTAGAATATTTTCAACTTACACCAGTCATCCAGAAGCAATTAATATTGTATCTTGAAAGACCACTGTACACTGCTAGAATATTGCCGGTGAGTTACCTTAATATGTTTGCTTAAAATATATTTGCTGCAGTACTTCTATGATCTCAGGTTTATTTTAACATATTGTAGAATGAAATAAAGTTTTTCTGACATGGAACTGACAGCTAGTTTGACAGGAGAGTGTTGTGAATCAGAGGGGTCAATATACGATAAGGTAGAATCTTCAGGTTATTATGCAGTGAAATCTCTGGACAAACGATATTATTTTTCATACCGCATCACCTCAAATACAAATCTGCATTTACAACGAATTCGATAAGTCTTCAGACCCTTTTACTTTTTTTTCACATTTTGTTATGTTGCTGCCTTGTGGTAAAATAAAAAAGCAAGTTTTCTCCCATCAATCTGCACTTAGTACCCCCATAATGAGAAAGTGAAAACAGAATTTCAAAAATTTGGGGAAATTTATTAAAAAGAAAAGTAAAATTTCACATGGACATAAGTATTCAGACCCTTTGCTATAACACTTGAAATTTAGCTCTTGGAGCCTACCATTTCTCTTGATCCACGCTGAGATGTCTCTACACCTTAATTGGAATCTGCCTGTGGTAAATTCAGTTGATTGGACATGATTTGGGAGGACACATCCCCTGTATGAGGTTTCACAGATGATGATTCATATCAGAGCAAGAAACAGGAAGACCGGCCTGTAGAGCTCAGAGACAGAATTGTGTGGAGGCACAAATCTGGAGAAGTGTACAAAAAATATCAACCTGAGCAGTGACATACCGCCAATGGTGGCAGACCACGCCATGGCTATGGGGCCTGTGAGGTTGGGGGGCCCGGCAGGGCTGAATGGCCCTGCCCCCTCACTTCCTAGTTTTCGGTATCATTACTTCTCCTGTCTGTATCCCCCCCCCCTTGCAGTCCAGTGTAGGTCTTGTCTTCCTTGCAATCCAGTGTTGGTCTCCTCACCCTGCAGTCAAGAGATAGGTCTCGCCCTTCTTCTTTAGGTCTCCTCACCCCTGCAGTCCATGGTGCTGTGGGCTAAAGGACCTTCCAGACGTCATCCGCCCATGTGACCAGTGGGGGAGGAGCCAGAGGAGCAGAGAGCTGTGTTGCTGTACGGAGAGGAGCTGGAGTTTGGTGAGGCCTAGCTGTGTGTGTCTGTCCCCCTGTTTGTGTGTCTGTCCCCCTGTGTGTGTGTCTGTCCCTCTGTGTGTGTGTCTGTCCCCCTATGTGTGTGTGTCTGTCCCCCTTTGTGTGTGTGTCTGTCCCCCTGTGTGTGTGTGTGTCCCTCTGTGTGTATGTGTGTCCCTTTGTGTGTGTGTGTCTGTCCCTGTGTGTGTCTGTCCCCCTGTGTGTCTGTCCCCCTGTGTGTGTCTGTCCCCCGTGTGTGTGTGTGTCTGTCCCCCTGTGTGTGTGTCTGTCCCCCTGTGTGTGTCTTTCCCCCTGTGTGTGTGTGTCTGTCCCCCGTATGTTTCTTCCTTGTGTCCTTGTCTGTGTGTGTGTGTCTGTCCTGTGTCTGTTCCTCTCCCTGTGTGTGTCACCATCACCATGACCACAGTGTTCCTATGTCTTGATGCAGCTGCTTCAGGACATTCTGTGGGGGCAAGAAGAAGAAGACGGAAGAGGTGACAGCGCCGCCAGCATGGAGTCCCGTGGGAGAGGCACAGGAAGGCACAATAAGGATGCAGGTAACACTACCACATGATCTACACTAGTGTTATCTGTGGTTTTACATAGGACTGCAGGTAACACTACCATATGATCTACACTAGTCTTATCTGTGGTTTTACATAGGACTGCAGGTAACACTACCACATGATCTACACTAGTGTTATCTGTGGTTTTACATAGGACTGCAGGTAACACTACTACATGATGTACACTAGTGTTATCTGTGGTTTTACATAGGACTGCAGGTAACACTACCACATTATCAGCACTAGTGTTGCTTGTGGTTTTAAATAGGACTGCAGGTATACACACATGTACAACTGTCTGTCGTATATGTGTATATATACAGTACAGACCAAAAGTTTGGACACACCTTCTCATTCAAAGAGTTTTCTGTATTTTCATGACTATGAAAATTGTAGATTCACACTGAAGGCATCAAAACTATGAATTAACACATGTGGAATTATATACTTAACAAAAAAGTGTGAAACAACTGTAAATATGTCTTATATTCTAGGTTCTTCAAAGTAGCCACCTTTTGCTTTGATTACTGCTTTGCACACTCTTGACATTCTCTTGATGAGCTTCAAGAGGTAGTCACCTGAAATGGTTTTCACTTCACAGGTGTGCCTGTCAGGTTTAATAAGTGGGATTTCTTGCCTTATAAATGGGGTTGGGACCATGAGTTGTGTTGGGCAGAAGTCAGGTGGATACACAGCTGATAGTCCTACTGAATAGACTGTTAGAATTTGTATTATGGCAAGAAAAAAGCAGCTAAGTAAAGAAAAACGAGTGGCCATCATTACTTTAAGAAATGAAGGTCAGTCAGTCCGAAAAATTGGGAAAACTTTGAAAGTGTTCCCAAGTGCAGTCGCAAAAACCATCAAACGCTACAAAGAAACTGGCTCACATGAGGACCGCCCCAGGAAAGGAAGACCAAGAGTCACCTCTGCTGCGGAGGATAAGTTCATCCGAGTTACCAGCCTCAGAAATCGCAGGTTAACAGCAGCTCAGATTAGAGACCAGGTCAATGCCACACAGTGTTCTGGCAGCAGACACATCTCTACAACAACTGTTAAGAGGAGACTGTGTGCAGCAGGCCTTCATGGCAAAATAGCTGCTAGGAAACCACTGCTAAGGACAGGCAACAATCAGAAGAAACTTCTTTGGGCTAAAGAACACAAGGAATGGACATTAGACCAGTGGAACTCTGTGCTTTGGTCTGAGGAGTCCAAATTTGAGATCTTTGGTTCCAACCACCATGTCTTTGTGCGACGCAGAAAAGGTGAACGGATGGGCTCTACATGCCTGGTTCCCACCGTGAAGCATGGAGAAGGAGGTGTGATGGTGTGGGGGTGCTTTGCTGGTGACACTGTTGAGGATTTATTCAAAATTGAAGGCATACTGAACCACCATGGCTACCACAGCATCTTGCAGCGGCATGCTATTCCATCCGGTTTGCGTTTAGTTGGACCATCATTTATTTATCAACAGGACAATGACCCCAAATACACCTCCAGGCTGTGTAAGGGCTATTTGATGAAAAAGGAGAGTGATGGGTGCTACGCCAGATGACCTGGCCTCCACAGTCACCAGACCTGAACCCAATCGAGATGGTTTGGGGTGAGCTGAGTGAAGGCAAAAGGGCCAACAAGTGCCAAGCATCTCTGGGAACTCCTTCAAGACTGTTGGAATACCATTTCAGGTGACTACCTCTTGAAGCTCATCAAGAGAATGCCAAGAGTGTGCAAAGCAGTAATCAAAGCAAAAGGTGGCTACTTTGAAGAACCTAGAATATAAGACATATTTTCAGTTGTTTCACACTTTTTTGTTAAGTATATAATTCCACATGTGTTAATTCATAGTTTTGATGCCTTCAGTGTGAATCTACAATTTTCATAGTCATGAAAACACAGAAAACTCTTTAAATGGGAAGGTATGTCCAAACTTTTGGTCTGTACAGTATATATATATATATATATATATATATATATATATATATATATATATATATACAGTACAGACCAAAAGTTTTCTGTATTTTCATGACTATGAAAATTGTAGATTCACACTGAAGGCATCAACATTATGAATTAACACATGTGGAATTATATACTTAACAAAAAAGTGTGAAACAACTGAAAATATGTCTTCTATTCTAGGTTCTTCAAAGTAGCCACCTTTTGCTTTGATTACTGCTTTGCACACTATTGGAATTCTCTTGATGAGCTTCAAGAGGTAGTCACCTGAAATGGTATTCCAACAGTCTTGAAGGAGTTCCCAGAGATGCTTAGCACTTGTTGGCCCTTTTTCCTTCACTCTGCGGTCCAGCTCACCCCAAACCATCTTGATTGGATTCAGGTCTGGTGACTATGGAGGCCAGGTTATCTGGCGTAGCACCCATCACTCTCCTTCTTGGTCAAATAGCCCTTGCACAGCCTGGAGGTGTGTTTGGGGTCATTGTCCTGTTGATAAATAAATGATGGTCCAACTAAACACAAACTGGATGGATTAGCATGCCGCTGCAAGATGCTGTGGTAGCCATGCTGGTTCAGTATGCCTTCAATTTTGAATAAATCCTCAACAGTGTCACCAGCAAAGCACCCCCACACCATCACACCTCCTCCTCCATGCTTCACGGTGGGAACCAGGCATGTAGAGTCCATCCATTCACCTTTTCTGCGTCGCACAAAGACACGGTGATTGGAACCAAAGATCTCAAATTTGGACTCATCAGACCAAAGCACAGATTTCCACTGGTCTAATGTCCATTCCTTGTGTTCTTTAGCCCAAACAAGTCTCTTCTGCTTGTTGCCTGTCCTTAGCAGTGGTTTCCTAGCAGCTATTTTACCATGAAGGCCTGCTGCCCACAGTCTCCTTTTAACAGTTATTGTAGAGATGTGTCTGCTGCTAGAACTCTGTGTGGCATTGACCTGGTCTCTAATCTGAGCTGCTGTTAACCTGCGATTTCTGAGGCTGGTGACTCGGATGAACTTATCCTCCACAGCAGAGTTGACTCTTGGTCTTCCTTTCCTGGGGCGGTCCTCGTGTGAGCCAGTTTCTTTGTAGCGCTTGATGGTTTTTGCGACTGCACTTGGGAACACTTTCAAAGTTTTCCCAATTTTTCGGACTGACTGACCTTCATTTCTTAAAGTAATGATGGCCACTCGTTTTTCTTTACTTAGCTGCTTTTTTCTTGCCATAATACAAATTCTAACAGTCTATTCAGTAGGACTATCAGCTGTGTATCCACCTGACTTCTGCCCAACACAACTCATGGTCCCAACCCCATTTATAAGGCAAGAAATCCCACTTATTAAACCTGACAGGGAACACCTGTGAAGTGAAAACCATTTTAGGTGACTACCTCTTGAAGCTCATCAAGAGAATGCCAAGAGTGTGCAAAGCAGTAATCAAAGCAAAAGGTGGCTACTTTGAAGAACCTAGAATATAAGACATATTTTCAGTTGTTTCACACTTTTTTGTTAAATATATAATTCCACATATGTTAATTCATAGTTTTGATGCCTTCAGTGTGAATCTACAATTTTCATAGTCATGAAAATACAGAAAACTCTTTGAATGAGAAGGTGTGTCCAAACTTTTGGTCTGTACTGTATATATATTATACAGTTACAGTAATTATATTTGGGTGGGGGGCCCAGTTCTAAGATTCGCTATGGGGCCCCTCAATTTCTATGTACGCCCCTGACCCTGAGTATGGTATACATTTATAAAACACTACAGGGGTGGATTAAGTGGGCCAAAGGCCCGGGGCTGTTATTCGAGCTTGGGCTTACTAAAATTAAAACGTTTTCCTCCATCAATCTGCACTTGGTACCCCATAATGAGAAAGTGAAAACAGAATTTTAGAAATTTTTGGAAATTTAGATGCAGCATACCTGTTGTATCCAGTGATGACTCTGTGGTGTAGATTTTTTTTCCTCACCTTATCCACTGGAAGCAGACCTCTTGGTTATTTCACCTAAGTGTTGTCTCTGCAGAGTTTACCACACAGACATCCGCCCCCTAAAGTACTCTCAGCAGTTATAATGCACCCTATAGCAATCCCACTTGTTACATTGTCCCCTGTAGTATCTCCAGTAGTTATGTGCTGCCAGTAGTTATATACTCCCCAAAAGTCTTTTTTGCATCCAGTTAAGGCAATATTACCCCCAGTACAGCCTATAGCTTCCGGTAGTGCCTATTGCCTCCAGTAGAGCATATTGCTCCCAGTAGTGCCTATTTCTCTCAGTTGTGCCTGTGTTGCCAGTTCCTTTAAAGAGCAGTCACAATGACATCCTCATCTGCTCCACCCTACGGCCTTATAAGTTTCAGGCCTAGAGGCTTGTTGCCTATGACAGTGAACAGCAGGGACGGGCACCATGGGGTTCCATAACTTATTGTAGCATTTAAACGTGGATGACTGGGAAAAACATCCTTGGTCAAAACCCCAGGTGTTTTCCCAATAATATTGACAAGCAATCTGGGCTGCCATGGGCCCCTCTCCAGCATCAGGCTTGGGGAGGCCGACCCAAACGTTGTCATTGAATCTCTCAGATGTTGCATTCATCGCTGAGCATCTGAGGCTACCATTTAGGCCTTTCAGGGGTTAATCACGGTAAAAATAAATAAATACCTTATGCGTTTGCTCGCGTGGAGGCAGTCGCAGCCATCTTGATTGAAGACACCATGCGTAATCTTGCACGGTGACTTGATGACGTCATCACTGATGAGATTTTGTGCAGTATCTTCAATCAAGATGGCTGTGACGGCCTCTTCACATGCAAATGGATGAGATGAGTATGTTTGTTTTTTTTGTTTGTTTTTACTGTATTTTAGGGAAAATTGATTTGTTACCACGAAGAGAGAGAAAATTCCACTTTGCGGTGAATTAAATTTTTCCTGAAATTCGGATCGAAGTCAGTTCGTTTGACTTCAATTTGCTCAACACTACTTGGGGGATAAGAAATTAATTTAAGTTCAAAATTGCTGAAACCTTCACTTTTTATTTGAAAATGATCTTTTTTGTGTAAATACATATAAGTCTTATATGCACAAGTCTTAGTATACAGTAGATTACATGCATGACATTTCATACTCAGAAGAGCATCTAATGTTTTCAATGATCCGCCTCACACTAAAATTAATATTTTTGGTACGACTACTCAAATAATTTCACAGATAAGCTGACAACTATTTATCATTCTGTGTTTTTCTTTTTTTTCAGTATATTTTTGCAATTTGTTACATAGTAACATACTATAAATGTACATTAATGCCTGAAGCAACAAGGTCTCTTAGGCCTCTTTCACACGACAGCATTTTTTGCGGGCTCCGATCCGCATTTTTCACATGAAAAATGCGGACCCATTCATTTCTATGGGCCCGCAAAAAATGCGGGCAGCACACCGTGTGCTGTCCGCATCCGTTGCTCCGTTCCGTGGCCCGCAAAAAAAAGTAGAGCATGTCCTATTCTTGTCCGTTTTGCGGACAAGGATAGGCAATGTTACAGTGGATCCGCAAAAAATACGGATGCCATACGGACGCCATCCGTTTTTTTTGCGGATCCTCAATTTGCGGACCGCAAAACACAACGTTCGTGTGAAACAGGCCTTAATGTGTATAAATGCATGAACAGGTGAGAATAGCACCTGCTGTTTACTCCTCATAATAAAAATTCAGCAATTAGCAGTGTCAGTGGATACATTGGTAACTTAATGTTCTGTTGGAATGTGCTTTATGTATATGAACTACATCTCAAAACCTAAAGGGGTATTCCCATTGGGAACATTATGGCATATCGATGGGGGGGTCACACCTCTGGGATCTGCCTCTAAGACTACTCTCACACTAGTGTTAATATTTTCTGGTATTGAGATCTGTCATGACCCACAATATAAGTCAATGGGGACAGATCCGTTTTCTCTGACACAATCTGACACAATAGAAAACGGATCCGTCCCCCATTGACTTTCAATAGAGTTCCTGATGGATCCATCTTGGCTATGTTAAAGATAATAAAACCGGATCTGTTTATAATGGATGCAGATGGTTGTATTATCAGTAACAGAAGTGTTTTTGCTGATCCCTGCCGGATCCAGCAAAAACGCTAGTGTGAAAGTAGCCTAACAGAGAGCACGCTGTGTATGCATGGCTTTCTCCATTCACTGCTGTGGGACTTCTGAAAATAGACAAGTGAGAGCATGTGCATATTTTTGGAAGTCCCATAGCAGTTAATGGAGAGCACTTCATACATGGGGGTATAAATCCAGGTCGTTTGGTGACACTGAGGATGATAAAAAACATTTCTAAATGTGGGCTTTTATGCCATAACAGGAGGGGAATACTTTTATGTAAACATATATATTTTGTATGAAGAACGTATCTAGAGCTAGACCATTCCATAACTTCACTGCTCTTACAGTAAAGAAGGCTTTTCACTGCTGCAGACAGAACTAGCATTTCTCCGCCTAGAAATGGTGTAGACCTATTAAAAGCAATCTAACAGTAAAAAACTATTAGATATCTGTACAAATAGATCATGATACCCCTAGGGTCTGTGATCAAGTTTAGGATTTACAAGGTTTGGTGTGCATTCTGCGCTGAAATCCGAGTCTAATCCACATTCATGTATAGGGGATTTTTGTGACCTCATTTACATGTCCCAGAAACTAATCTGCGTTGAATTGTGTCTGTTCGCACCGCAGTGCACTCTGTGACGGGCAATAGTACAGCACAGCTCCATATGTAGGTTAATGGCCATGAATGGTACTGCAGCTCTGCACCTATTTAAGTGAATTGTAGCAGCACTTCATTAACATTTGCAACCACTACCCAGTGTAAAAAGCTTTGTTGAACCAGGCCCTGGCCCAGAGTGCAGCAGCCCATTTTTAACCATCTGATTGGTGGGGGTGCAAGTCGCCAGGCCAGGATTGACTGAAGTGGTCACGAGTTGGTGATATAACGACACTGCTGTATACAGAGCTGAGCTGTATATGCAAGGTAGGTACTGGTCTATTCTTTATTGCAGGCTTTTCCACCAGTGTTGCCCAGTTCCTTACTGAAACTGGTACATTAATGTAACACGATATATAATACAGTTCTCTATCTATTTCATATCTTTGTTGTCGAAAACCTCCAAGATTTTTCCTACCGCACTTACTATACTAATAACTTCTTAGTAATCTATGGATCTGATATTCGGATTTCAGTTCATACTGTTTGTGCTGCTAATCTAACTAATATATCTGTAATACTGGTGTAATGTCTTGTTTATATGTGTTTTATGTGAGTATTGTATGTTGTCTTGGTAACCTCACAGCTGGGACACAGAAACTCGTGCAATGATGTACAGTGAGGACAATTTGCAAATGAAATCACTTTAACATAGTAATAATGAGTGCCATCATCCTTCTACCATGAACATTAATTAAGGTTGTTTGCGGCTATGAAAGTATAAAAGGTGATGGCTTCTGTTGCAAAGATTTTCCTGCATACATATTTTGGCATTGATCTAAGTCACAATGATTGACGAACACATCAAGCTAATCGAATAGAACACAAACAGTTGTACCATTCCTGTTCTTTATTGAGTACATTGAGTAAACGTCCATGGTGCAGGAGATGAATGGGTTCTCCAAGAGCTACTTGGTAAAAGGTGTTTCAGTTTAAAAGATTGAAAGTGTGAGTTCTTCACAGGTTCTTTACTCATTAAATAAAAGCACACAAAGCTTGGTTACTAACAATTCCCTTCAATAAACATTAGGTAGAGTGAACTATGCCCCGATGCAAACAACTTTCAGAAGACTTCAGAAGGCCTAAAAAAGATTGATAAAGTGCACATCAATTCACACAATCCAGACACAATTCAGATTATCTACAAATAAAGAAACTTCAGGACTGTTGCTACTCTTCCAAAGAGTGGGTGTTCTTTAAGATCACTCAAAAACCACAACGGGATCCTGAAAGACTTGAGAAAGAACCCAAAGGTAATAGTAAAAGTTCTTCCAGAAAACTTTGCAAACTCCAAAACCTCTGCAGAAAATAACTATGCCCAAGACCACAGTGCTTCTGGGAAAATTTTCTATGAACAGATGTGACAAAAGCACATCTTTTTTATTGCAAGTGAACAATGCTGGCAGAAAAGAAACACTGGGCATCAACACCAAAACTTAATTGTAACTATCAAGCATAGTGGAGGTAGTATCACAGTTGGACACCTTGAGATCATTGAGAAAACAATGAATTCTAAGGTATATAAAAGCATTTCCCTGGAGAACATAAGGACAGTAGTCCATTACCTCAATTGGAGAGATGTTGGGTGGTGCAACAAAACAATGACCCAAAGCAAGCAAGTAAATCAACCTAAGAATGATTTGTGTTTTGGAATGGTCAGGTCAGAGTCCAGACCTTAAGTCAATTGGGATGCCGTGGCATTACCTGAAGAGGGATATCCATGCAAGGTAGCACAATTGTCCAAAATTCCTTCTCAACATCATACAAATCTTATTTTTGGATGCAAGATGTTGGACGTGTTTGCTGCTCAAGTGGTATCTATAGGTTATTAAACTCAAAGGTTCACTTATTCTTCAGCCCTGGACCATGGATGTTTATCCAATGTGCTCAATAAAAGACATAAACAGAACAACGGCTGCTGTTTTATTAGTTTAATTACATTATTTGCCTATAATTATAACAAGCAGACCACACTTTTCTTGCAACTATTTGAAACTGTCATAGAACTCAAAAATAAACCCCTATTAAAACGTAACCTTTACTTGGTTAATTAAAATCTAATCCCCACACAAAATGATATCACTGAAAATAAGTCCAAATAAAAACAAAAGTTTGGTTCTAGGTAACTTTAGCAGTAATTTGATTCAGGAAAATAAGTGCGAAAACCTCATCTGGAGGAACTCAGGTGTCAACCCGACCGTCACTAGTTGAATGACACCTCCTGGTTTAGCTTGAGAAGTGGGATCGTAGCGCCCAATTGTGTCCAGATGTGGGGCACATCTTTGCCCGTCCCTTATGTATTCCTGGACTACCCCTGCCTACAAGCAGAGCACCCACCCAACAGGGGCGACCCCACTTCTCTGTGGCTAAACTCTACCAATCTCTAACAAAATCCTGTATGAAGCTCCAAAACTTTGCTATAGCATAGTGACATGTTGATGATGTAAGATAGATTGGTAGACTGATGACAAAGACAAATAAGATGCTGGCTACCTCTGTTGTATCCAGTGCTCCCATAAATACTACCTCTCCCCTACATGTTACCAATTTCCTGTAGCGTATGCTTGAGCATACTCCCTACATGTGCAGTGAGGCCAATGTGATCTGGTATTTATTAGATTTATTATACTCACTTTTATACAATGCTGACATATTCAACAGCGCTTTACAGGCATTAGTATGCGCTGTCTCCAATAGGGCTCACAATCTAAGTTCCCTATCAGTACAGTATGTCTTTGGAGTGTGGGAGGAAACCGGAGTACCTGGAGGAAACCCATGCAAACACAGGGAGGACATACAGACTCCAATGCGATGCTGTCCTTGGTTGGAGGGAACACATGTGGCTTCTGGTCCAGCACATTACTCCTGCCATCCAGTATGGAGTGCATTCCATTTCCTGCCAATATGTTCCAGTATGGACCACATATCAACTACAATTATACTCAACTGGTTCATCTTATGTATGCTGGATTCCCATGTTTTTTCAAGTGTTTTTTGCAATATTTTTGGTAATGTTTTTAAGGGAAAAAAAACACTATGGTCAGATGCAGTAATGCATCCCCCGAACACCTAGCTTAACTATTTCTACCGCGGAGGTTTTTTCGTTTTTTGCGTTCTCATTTTGCACGCCTTGCCTTCGCAGAGCGATAGCTTTTTTACTTTTAAGTTCACACAGCCGTATGAGGGCTTGTTTTTTGCAGGACAACTTGTAGTTTCCAATGCCTCCATTTAATATTGCGTATGATGTAGTGGGAAGCAGGGAAAAAAATCCAAATTTGGTAGAATTGGAAAAAAAAAAGCAATTCCACTACAATTTTACAGGTTTTTTATTTATAACCTTCGATGTGCGATAAAACGGACCACTTACTTTCATTCTACAGGTCAGTATGAATCCGGTGATACCTTATATGTATAGTTTTTCTTGTGTTTTGATACTGATAAAATAACAAAAACCTTGGAAAAAAATCTTTTATTTTTTCGTCGCCATATTCTAACCCCTATAACTTTTTTGTAATGATGTGTACAGAGCTGAGTGAGCATTCATGTATTCATTTTTTGAGGCGCGATCTGTACTTTTCATTGATACCATTCTGGGTTGTGTATGACTTTTTGGTCACTTTTTACTTAATTTTTTTAGGGGAAAAAACTGCAAATCGGACATTTTGATAGTTTTTTTTCCATTTTGCCATATGCCATATGGGAAAAATATTTTTTTAGATTTTTATAGAATGTGGCAATACCCATGATGTTTATTTTTTTATTTTATTTATTTCGGGGAAATGGGGTGATTTGAATTTTTATATTTTTGATTTTTAAAACTTTTTTTTATTTATTTTTTACACTTACCCCTAACTGGTAGCAACCATCTGAACCTTCATTGCAAACTGCTAGCAATGCATGCATGACTTCTAGCAAGAAATGGCCCATCATACAGTTAGGACTTGTTCACATCACATCCTGTCGACAGAACTTTGTTTTCCGTCCAGCATAACGGCAACCAGACGGATCCGTTATGCTTTCCCATAGGCTTCTATTATGACAGATCAAAACGGAATGCCTCTTAAAGGTGTCCGTTTTGATTTCCGTCCTAGGGATTCCGTTATTTTCCGTTATAACATCGGTATAAGTTAGAACGGAATCCCTAGCGGTGATGTGAACAAGCCCTTATAAGAGTAGATGATCCAGAATTGTTATTACATGGGAAATGCAAGTAGTTGCTATAAAAATACACGTCAGGAGAGGTGACAGGTCCTTATTCATTCAACAAACTGTGATTGCTGGAAAGCAACTTTAGGAAAGGCAACTCCAGAGCTTTATTGATTGGATAACATGGCATTACACCAAGCAGACAACTTGGTTTCTACAGACCATAATTTTCCTGGGAGGGGACAGTGCGTTTTTAGTTTATTAGACACTTCCTCTGAAGGTGAAAAACAAATAGTTGAAGAAAACAAATTCCCAATAGTAAAAACTTGAAACAACGAAATAAAGAAATAATCTCATGATGCTTTTCCAGTAAACTCTTATCTTTCAGTTAAGCAGCAAACTATTCTAGGAAATAAACCAGAAGTCACTTTGTTTCCTGTGGAGAAACGCTCTAACAAGGGTCTGGTGGGACATTTGCTGTGATCACACAGTACAGACATTCCAATGGGGAAGATAAGGTAAAGAGAAATGTGATTTGGATTGTGATATTGGTACCAGGCTCCTGCACCCCGGGGCATGAAAGGGACAACACACATACTGTAGCTACTGCAATAGAAAGTGAGCAGAGATGTCCACAGGACTTAACCCTAGTAAAATCACTAAATGTTATGGAAGTTTTCTAATGTATACTCCTAATTTACTAATCACATTGCATCTGTTTGTGTCACAACTTTTTTGATTCCTTCAGACTTTGGAGTAACCTAGAAACATAGAAGATTGGCTGCAGAAAAAGACCACCTGGTCCATCTAGTCTGCCCTTTTATTGATGTGCATGGAGGCAACAGATATGTAGGGGGACAGTTTTCAAGACTGATGTTGCCATTCTTAATTTATCCCCCGCTGGCATCGAAAGCACCACAGTTAGTAAGAGGTGCACATCTCTTATATCAATAATTGTGGTGCATCTCTGCAAATCTGTGCACCAGAAGTGAAATCTGGTGTAGATACCTGGTGCAGAGATTTTCAGAGATGCACTACATCTCTCATGTAGATTTCAGGTCTTAATTCTACACTAGTTTCTTAGTATAGATCATAATCAATGTGCCGGGCTGGCTCTGCCCCAAACTGTCCACTTCACCCAATTTTTTGAAAAGCTGCCAGTGGGGCGCAAAACCAACAAATATTCCGGCAAAATTCCTATTGACTATAATGACAACTCATCCAGGGTCCACCACAGCATTCTTATTCTAGCTATGAGTGGGTATCTAAACTTTCAAACCCCAACTCTTCTGTCTCTCTATATGTCTCCATATAGATAGAAGTTCGGTTACCATTTTTGTGCATATTTAAGTTCTGCATTTCATCTCAATAACTACAGCATAAAGTTAGGGATGGCAGCGATCATTGCCAGCTTGTCTGGCTTCATTCACAATCAGGAATTATCCCTACGATTGTTCATCCCTATACAGGTTCATTGTTTGTCGGCAATACATCGCTGTTTACACAAGGTGATGGCAATATGCTGCCCGCAAACAATTATTTATGGTGCCACATAAAAAATATATGATGACCCGACAATTTGAAAACACGGGCCAGATATCGAGAACAATCGTCCATACAAACATTTGTCATCAATAATTTTGCCATCCTTGGCCCATGTGAAAGGGCCTTAAGCCAACCATGGAAGTGGGGTTATAAAATATGATTAAGTGGATTCTTGATCTGTCAAATTTTAGTTATTTCAGCTACTAAATGGTAGCGGAAAGGATTGTCATCTTGAGCTATATTCCTTGATGTTGGTATTGGTTAGGGATGAGCACAAAGTGGAATTCGATCCGAATTTCAGGGAAAATTTAATTTGCAGCGAAGCCAAAATTCTTCGTGCTTCATAGTAGCGAATCGATTTTCCCTGAATTATGGTAAAAACTTTAAAAAATCATACTTACCTCATCTGTTTGAGTTTGGCCGGCTGCTGTCATTGCACCCACTACTTACAACAAAATGCACTTCATGACAAAGTAAGGTCTACAGGTCCACAAGGTGATTACTACCAAAAATAATTACATTTTTATCATTTCTCAAGGTTCTCAAGTCCACAACTCCCCATTTTATGCTTGAGACTCTCTAAAACCAGTCAGAAGTTAAAAGGGGGCTCCAGGCCTGTATCTAAAAAGACTCTTTCAGCTAATTTGTGGAGAGAAGACACTATGAGCAGTACTTACACTTCTGTGTTCAGATTCTGCATTTCTGGCTATGATCACATGACTGCTCGACTGGCCGTGGACTCTTCCTCTAACATCGCTACCAAGTATGCTCCTCTTTCCTCCTGCTAAGCTGAATAGGAAGAAAATGAGGCACATCCAGTTGCAATGTCATGACCCCAGCCGGTATTGTGAATTCAGTGGAGTGACAGAGGGGAAAGTACTGCTCAAAATGTCTTCTCTCCACAGGTTAGCTGAAGGAATCTGTTTAGGTAAAGGCCTGGAGAAGAACTCCTTGTATGATCTATTCGCCCATGATTCTTCAGTGCTGTTTCTAGTACTCACTTCATGATGAGCACAGGTCAAACAACGCTGGAAAGCCTTCTCTACAGACAATTTCCCTAATCTGGAGGGAGATTAGGTCATTTTTCACTGTTAAGAGAAATTTGTATGAACTGAAGCCTCAGTACTGAAATATTCTATGTGATTGTATTATATTTCCTATGTTGTCCACCACTGTAGTCTGCGGCCAGTAATTCAAACATAAATTGCTGAATTCCTTAGAGCCTCATTTGATAAAGAATGTAGAGAGAATCTAAGCATGCAATGATAAGAATTTGAGCAATAAATCACTTTAATTAAAATCCAGTCTTCTGAATAATCCGTACCACCAAGGAAATAATTTTTACGGGGAATATTGTTCCCATCATAGCCTGATATTCCCTACTATGGGGTTTTCTGATCAGAGCCCTTATAAGCTATGATTGTGGATGTAATTGTGGGTGTAAAGATCAGAAGAATTCTTATGAAGGTCATATAAGGCAGAGAATAAGAGTGGCAGTGCATGTGTGCAGCTCTTTCTCTCTATTACAGTCAATAGGGGAAAAAAATACGAAGAGGTATCTTTCAATGAAAGAGAACCATCTCATTAGTGTCATTATCTGGAAGTGGATCCTAAGTAGCAAGCCTTGGCACATAATAATAGCAAAAAAACAAATATCCATCTGCAGACATCTGTTTTGGGGTGCTTGCCCCTCATCAGTAGAGAGTAGGATTCTGGAAATGCATTGGATGCAGCTGGGGAAAGAAGGGGGTATTGGTTTTCCATAAGGAGACCAGCTATGTATAAATATGTAGTGGCAATGCTCCATGGGACAATACAATGCAAAGAGGCTTCTCCCAGGAAAAACAACCATCTCACTAGTGCCACCTTTTTGAAGTGGCTCCCTATGGAGCCCTGAAGGAGAAGCAGTACCCCACCTGTCTCCCTAAGCTGCATCCAATGTACCTCACAAGGAAGATGGTTCTTTTTCCCTGGTAGAAACCTCTTTTAATATTATTTTAACATGGAGCATTGCCACTATATCTTCATACATATCTGGTTTTCTGAAGGAGAGCCAGTACCACCTGCCCCTCAAGTTAAAGGGGTTGTCCGAGTAATTTTTTTGTTCTTTATATGTTTCTAACTTGTCAGGTATAACAACTTTCCCATATACTTTGTGTTTCTAAAGCTGATGGTTTCTCAGAGTTGACTGAGGGTCACATGACCTGTGATGTCACCTTATCTCTCTGCTCTGTGATGTTTCGTTCACAAGCCTCAGAGTTCAGATAACAGCCTGTACACGAGACGTCACTGGCCACGCCCCCTTTCTTTGCCGGGCTGCTATCTGCTCTCCTCCTTCAGATAAAACATTAACCCCTTCAGCCAGAACACACTGAGGGCTCAAGGCTTTACAACAAACAGTAGCTGCAGCAGTGAGAGGAGACAAATGCTGGGCACAAGAGCTGTAGAGGAATTGTATTGTACAAGAACAGGTAGGGAGAAATTCCTGTATGTATTAGCAGTGTCATTGTACAGCTGGGACTTGTAGTCCTACACATACAACATGCTGCTGAGTATTCCAGCAGACAGACATATCACTCAGCACTTGTATTCATTCCCTTTGCAGAGGGGGGGGGGAAGGGGGGGGCTGAGATTGTTGTTATTGCATGTAAACAAAGACCAGAAGAGAACCAGGGAAATTAGGAAATATGGATTTTTTTTGCCTAAAACTTGCTTAAAGGGATTCTGTCACCACCATTTTCCATATTAAGTTATTTATACCACTGGATTTATCTCATCATAAGGATCTCCAAATGGTTATTGTTATAGGGCCCAGATGAAGATTTGTGGTGTAAAAATCGTTTTTTATCAACTGTCAATCACTTACATTAAGGAGCCCAAGGGGAGTTGACCATCGTTGCTGGAGCCTGGGCTCGGCGATTCCGTTGGAGCCCCGGACCGCCCACCTAATTAATATTCACTTCACTGAGTGAGTCAGTGAAGCTCCGGCGCGGCTGAAATCCCACGCAGGCACAGTACATCAGGTGAGGCCGCTGCCCGCAGACCGCACGGGCGCAGGCCTCTTGATGTACTGCGCCTGCGCGGGATTTCAGCCGCGGCGGAGCTTCACTGACTCACTCAGTGAAGTGAATATTAATTAGGTGGGCGGTCCGGGGCTCCAACGGAATCGCCGAGCCCGGGCTCCAGCAACGATGGTCAACTCCCCTTGGGCTCCTTAATGTAAGTGATTGACAGTTGATAAAAAACGATTTTTACACCACAAATCTTCATCTGGGCCCTATAACAATAACCATTTGGAGATCCTTATGATGAGATAAATCCAGTGGTATAAATAACTTAATATGGAAAATGGTGGTGACAGAATCCCTTTAACTTAGTTATATATTGCTGCCCATCAGATTTACAGTGCTATATATTTTTTGTCATAACTCGGACAACCCCTTTAATAGAAAAAAGGATATAAAAATATAAAACTACATTTTCATAGAACCTAACCTTGATGTTGACATCTAAGTTGTGAACCTGACCCTCGGATTACTCTGTTTCCTTGCATTATACTGGATTTTGGTGTGTTTTGTGTGAGTTTTAATCCACAATTGGAACAATGCCCTAAATGTGCATGCCTTGTAATATGCCTAGTATATGTATTATACGCTCTGTATATGTATGTCAGACTTTGCATGTATTAATGTCACTGCACGAAATGTGTGCATATGCCAAGCAATTGTTTGAAGAATACATTTCCACCTGCTTATACCAGTTTGTATGGCATTGAATGTATCCAGGCTTGTTTTATAGATAGCTCAAGCATGGCATCCTACAACTTCCAGACTCAAGGGTTAATCTTTGTTCTTTAATGTCGCCTGCTGTTTCTGGGAAGGTAAGAGGGTCATTGATTCTTGTCTCTATCTTTTCCAAGTCTTTTAAGATGAATGGCTTGGTCCCATCTCCATGCAGCAGGTGCTGTTCCAGAACTTTGCACCTTTCACTCTAAACACATCTCCTGGGCTATTCATGGTAATCAATCTGGCAAGCTTTATCTGCTTACTTCCAGCTTTGAAGTACGCCTGGTGTTTGTCATCCTGTGGCCAGGCCACTGTTAGGAGTATGTTCTGACATTACTGAGTATGTGTCAATTAGCAAGAAGAAGGAATGGCACTGATAAGAGAGAAGGTATCTAAATGAGTGCTGCAACTTCAAATGCATCACACATGCCAGAGAACAGAAAAATCTCTGGGCAGTCGTCAAGTCACCGAGTCTGTCTCATTTTAAGGTGCACGGTATTTACTAAGCATATATTATTTTCTATAGCATGCGTTCCTCTTGTACATACATGTATATAGAGGTCAGTTACACACATAGTAAGGCTTTGCATTGGGGGCCAGTTTAAAAAATATACAGTATACAAAAATCACAATTATCTACTAATATAATGTAATCATGCCTTCTAGCAAGAAATTTCAAATTTACTGTATTTTCCCAAAGAACTCCAGACTGCAGCAGCTGTGAAGCACCCTGCGTCCGCTCATAGTACCTGTAGCCCTGTGTGTTATTAAAAACACAGACACCATGGATAAAGGGAATACTTGTAAAAATTATAATTTGGGGTATTTTAGTCTATACAACAGACTAACCCTCTGAAATTTCAGTAAAAGTTTATATATATTTCTAACCATTGACTTAAAGAGAACTTGTCATGTGGAATATGGTGTCTGAGCTGCAGGTAGCCTGGTATAGAGCAGGAGGAGCTGAGCAGATAGATATATATGGGGGCATTTATCAAAGTGGAGTAAAGTAGAACTGGCTCAGTTGCCCATAGTAACCAATCAGCTTCCTCCTTTCACTCAACAAGTGAAAAATGAAAGGTGTAATCTAATTGGTTGCTATGGGCAACCAAGCCAGTTCTACTTTACACCAGTTTGTTAAATAATCCCAAATATTCAGTATCTCGTTCATTTAAAATTCTGCTCATTTTTGGCTTTGGAGTCATGGAAGTGGTCCTATCAGTGAATGACAGCGATGTCTACATGACGGTGCAAATTTGTCACACAGCACAGAAACGTGACAGTCAATTCTTGGACGGCTACATTTTGACAGAATGCTGCTGGTGCCAAAAACACATTTTCAAATTTTGCTACAGATTTCCAACAAACATCTGGCCACAGAAAAAATGCAGAAAACATACAGCAAAATGCTATACGTGTGTGTGTGTGTGTGTGCGTATGTGTGTGTCTGTGTGTGTGTGTGCAAATGTGTGTTTGCATGCGTGTACGCGTGTATGAGCACCAAATGGTGAGCTTGTGATAGAGCAGACCAGTTGTTTTCACATTCCAATAAGCAGCGATTTACTAGTAATCTGTTTCTAGATAAGTCATTATTGCATGTAATATGACATACTTTTTTCTGACTTTTGTGTGATACAAGGGATGGAACATGGAACCCCAATAAAATACTTTTCGTAGCCGTTACATTTACTTATGGACTGGAGAGGACTGGGAACTTAAAGTGGCCCCGTGTTGTAGGTGGGTCCATACTGACAGAAGGTGGGGCAACACAAGTAGGGAGGGACAACAGTAGTAGGCTGGATCTGCAGTACTATAGGGCAGAACAAAATACCATACCAGCAGCACCAAATACCACAGTACAGCACAATATACTGCCCCAACAGCACCAAATACCACACTGCAGCACAAAATACTGCCTCAGCGGAGCCCAATACCACAGTGCTGCAAAAAATACTGCATCAGCAGAACAAAATACCACAGTACTACACAAAATATTGCCTCAGCAGAACCAAATACCGCAGTGCTACACACAATACTGCTTCAGAAGAACCAAATACCACAGTATACCACAATAAACTTCACTAGCAGAACCAAATACCATAGTGCAGCACAATATACTGCTTCAGCAGAAAAAAATACCACAGTACAGCACTGAATACTGTCTCAGCAGAACCAAATACCACAGCGCAGCAGAAAATACTGCCTGAACAGAAACAAATACCACAGTACAACACAATATACTGTCCCAGCAGAACCAAATACCACAGAACAGCACAAAATACTGCCTAAGCAGAACCAAATACCACAGCGCAACACAATATACTGCCATAGCAGAACCAAATACCACAGTACAGCACTAAATACTGCCTCAGAATAACCAAATACCACAGCGCAGCACAAAATACTGCCTCAGCCGAACCAAATACCACAGCCCAGTCTAATATACTGCCATAGCAGAACCAAGTACCACAGTACAGCACAAAATACTGCCTCAACAGAAACAAATACCACAGTACAGCACAATATACTGTCCCAGCAGAACCAAATACCACAGAACAGCACAAAATACTGTCCCAGCAGAACCAAATACCACAGAACAGCACAAAATACTGCCTCAGAATAACCAAATACCACAGCACAGCACAATATACTGCCTCAGCCAAACCAAATACCACAGTGCAGTACAATATACTGCCATAGCAGAACCAGATACCACAGTGCAGTACAAAATACTGCCTCAGAATAACCAAATACTACAGTGCAGCACATTGCAGCTACTGAAAGCAATCATTGCCCATGGCCCTTCTGCTGCCCCCTCTTGCCCTTTCCTGGTGCTGCCTGAGGTGATCACCTCACCTGGCCTCATTGGTGGTGCACCCCTGGGGCTAATACTTACCGAGGTTGTCTCAACAAGACATTTCCTTTGTTAAATAAAGGTACCTTGATGACCTGTGTTTCTCACCATGGATGTGTTTTATTAAAATCCTGCAGATCAGCTACACGATTTTCTTAAATAGGGAAATTTAAAGGAATAGCGACCATTTAATAATGGTTGGCCAGCGGCCAGAGCAGCAGCCACTTTTTCTTAGTTGGCCTCCATTCTATGACCGTCATATAGTCTAATTGGCCATACCGTCCCCTTTAAATAAACCTTCTTTTTTCCTCAGCTCAACCAAAGACCCAAACCAGAAAGCTAAGAAGAAACATGATGTGAGAAATGTGATGCAAGCAGAGTTGGGCACGTTCTCTTCTTCTATGTACAATGATGAACTGTAGAAGTGAATAAAGGAATGAAGTGACAGAGAATCACTGGGCTTTCACCAAGTAAGTGAGAAATGTTCCAGTCCTCGGCTCCCCACAAGCAGACTGGGCTCCCATCCCTCCTTAATTATTCACTACAAATTCCCCATGTTGGAAAATCTCTCCGAGTGATGCTGAGTGATTTAGATTATCAGGGAAGATCAGTATCTTTCCAGATGTGGCCTAATGCTGTGCATGATCATCACATCAGATGTAAATGGGATTTTATATTGCCGCTTTTTATCTTCCATTTTGTAAAATATATGGTCTTGTCTCTTTCCTTTGTTTGCTTCCACTGAGATTGTAGTTTGGAGCTGCACATTTATTTACCTGCCAGACATGATGCGTCTTAGTACAGCTTCATCTGAAGAGTCACTACAGGGGGAGATTTATCAAAACTGATGTAAAGGAAAACTGCTCAGTTGCCCATAGCAACCAAGATTCCACTTTTCATTTTTCAGAGCTCCTTGAAAATGAAAGGTGGAATCTAATTGTTTGCTATGGGCAACTAAGCCAGTTTTCCTTTACACTAGTTTTGATAAATCTCCCTCATTGACTCTTGTGTTATTAGCCACAGTGCAAGTCCTAAACCAAGTTAGGACTCAAGACCACAAATTATATCTCCTACAAGACATAGTAACATAGTAACATAGTTTATAAGGCCGGAAAAAGACATCTGTCCATTCAGTTCAGCCTGTTTTCCTACAATGACTAGTTATTTTTATCCATAGAAAATTTCTGCTTTTCTGCATGTATCCCACTTGCTATATGTTAGAGTTATAATGTGTCATATATAATTACAAAGGTTTTCCCCACTAATGGCAGAGCTAGGATATGGCATTAGTTACTCATTATTGGTGGTTTATGGACCCCCACAACCCTCAAAATGAGAGTTTGACATTAGGTTGCTGCCCACATGGGACTTGTTGGCTACTTTGGTCCACCACTATCTTCACCGTGCCATGGTGTCCATATGCAAGCTCCCTGCATGAACTTGGTCACATGTGCAGCTACAGCCAATGACTGGCCACAGTAGTGACGTGTCCACAAGCATTATGTGATGCAACAGTAATGTACTGCTTGGGGACGTGTCACAGCTGTGACCAATCATTGGCTGCAGTGGCGTACATGTCTCTGTCCATGGCAGTAGTTTACATGGAGGTAACAAAGTGCAGTGAAGACACTAGTCGACCCATGTAGCCAGAACAGAGCTTTGGGGAGAAGGTATTCTTTACTCGACAGGTGCCCCTGGGAGAGGGCATTTAAAAAACTATATGAAGTAGAACAAACCTATCAATATCTGAAAGTCCTGCACAGCAATGTTGTCAGCCACCCATTGTACAGGGAACTACCACATTTGCTACAGTTCCCTGTGGATGTTCTGGAGCAGAACCGTGCTGAAGAAATAGGAAAGGGATCCTTGTTCTCAGGGTTGGAGGACAATGCAAGGGATGGACCCCCACTACCACCAATCATAATGTTTAATGTCTCAGCGATATGGCATTATATTAAAAAACTGTTAAAATCCCTTTAAAGGAAACCAGTCAGCAAGATATTTCCCTACAAACTGTTACTTTTAAGGGATATTCAACCTTTTCATAAGTGTTTAAATTCTGCCCCCACCAGACCTATGGAGTCAACCATACTGAAGTTCAGAAGGCTGGCTGTGTCTTCATCCACGTGAAGATTACCACGCCTCAAACACACTCTTTGTTCACTATTGACTTTTTTATATCACAGGCAATGTCTTCTCCTTGCCTCTCGATGTCTCTGATAGAAAACGTCAATCAACAGACAAGGGGTGGGATTTGTGTGCACCAGCCTTGCCTCGGATGAAAACAGAGCCGTCCTGCTTGATTTCTAAGCTCTAATTCGCAAATACTGGGTGCAGGAAATAAAAATTTGTTTTTCTACATTTATTACTCACAAGAACTATAAAAGAAGACCACTGGGAACAACATGAAAGGATTATTAGGTAATGTAGGCAGTTTGTATGGCAATATCCTGCTGATAGGTTCCCTTTAAGAAGCGACTGAATAAAATATGCTAAAACATTTCATGAGGACAACTAAAGGACTTTTTATTTTAATCATATAGTACATGTATTATATAAATATTGTAAACACTAATTTATCAAAGTCTTGCACGCTTGTGGCTGACCCACTACGACTTACGCAATATGTTAGTCTGTCCTCAGCTAAACGTATAGTTCACATATACAAGCCAGCATTCTTACATGCACCGCAGTAAATGTGGCACATTTCCAGAAACAGGATTGCAGTCACAGTGCAGGTCTGATATATAACAACCACAACATCAACCTGACTTTGAGTCAAGGGTGGAATTTGGCTCCAGTCACACATATCAAGAGCAGCTATATTCCAAAACTCTGCACTCTACACTTTCTCAATTTCTTGTCCCTTTGTGCACATTTCTCCGAAGAGAGCAGCAATACAGCACTGGAAGCAAAGGAGAGAGTGTGAGGTGGTCAATCTCGTCCTTCAGTGTCGAGGGCCTGTGGGTTTGGGCCAGGGACAGGAACTCCCTGTACAGACACTGTGTCTGCCGGAGGAGAACCTTTTTCACAGAAGAGCATTTTGTTCTCTGCCACCAAGGAAAACTCACACAACAGACACATACAAGTATGGAAAATGAATATTTTGTCTTCTTTTTTTTCATTCTAAAATGTACAGTTCTCTTTTTTACCTTGAGGGTGCAGTAAAAATCTACCTAAAGATGGATTCCAAAATCTTGTAAGAGTAAGTATGTTTAGATAAAACTATTACAGAGACAAGTAACTATCCAAGTGGAAGCTGATGTTGATCACATCATTGAAAATATTAGAATATAAGACAAATTATCATCATACATAATACAGGGCTGGTTTTCAACATGATGTGTAGCTATATATATTTTTTCCCACCTGCTCATTTCCTGCTTTGCAATGTAGGAATACAGATGAACTTCAACAAATGGTCTCCTGCACACGACTGCATCCATTTTTCAATATGCAAATTGTGGATCAAAAAAATACGGATGCGGTCCTTTTACATCCCACATTTTTAGCGGGCTCCTTTCTAGAAATGCTTATTCTTATTTGCAAAATGGACAATAATAGGACATGTATCATAATTTTCTGCATGGCTGCATGGATATATACTGAAAACGGATCGAGTTGGATGCAGACTGAAAATATAGGTGCGTCATGTGCATGAGGTCTTAGATGTGTAAAAATATACTGAACACCTCACTGAGTTCTGTCATAATGTTCTCTGTGATCTTGACCTGTTATATTGAAACAGAACTGTCAAATGTGAACATTTCCAGATATTTGTTGTCCACCATCTAAGGCTGTGAAATCAGACTGGAGATATCACACATCTATGGTACATTATCTTAGGCCTGTGATGGCTAACCTCCAGCACGCCAGCTGTGGTAAAACTACAACTCCCAAGATGCACAAGTGCCTAGCTGTTTTCAGAACTCCATAGAAATGAATGAAGCATGCTGGGAGTTGTTGTTTCACCACAGCTGGAGTGCCGGAGGTTAGCCATCACAGGCCTAAGATAATGTACCATAGATGTGTGATATCTCCAGTCAGATTTCACAACCTTAGGGCTTGTTCACACGGCCGTTGTGTGGGTGTGCCGGTGCTGCGGACCGCAAATTGCGGTCCACAGTGCACAGGCACCTACTGTGGTGCTTCCGCATGCGGATCACGGACCCATTCACTTCAATGGGATCCGCGATCCGCATCCGACTGTCCGCACCACAAAAAAATAGAACAAGTTCTATGTTTTTGCGGTGCGGAGGCACGGACAGAAACACCACGGAAGCACTCCGTAGTGCTTCCGTGGGGTTCCGATCTGTGACTCTGTTCCGCACCGCACTGCATCTCCGTGATTGCGGACCCATTCAAGTGAATACACGGTGTGATGCGGGGCTCACGCGGCTGGTGCCTGTGTATTGCGGACCCGCCGTATGCGGGCTACAATACGGCCATGGCCACACAACGGCTGTGTGAACAAGCCATTAGATGGTGGACAACAAATATCTGGAAATGTTCACATTTGGCAGTTCTGTTTCCATATAACAGGTCAAGATCACTTAGGCTCATTATCCATATCTACAAGGGTTGACCTGTACCAGGCATCACGTTTGTATGTTAAACATACATTTTTTAGAATTTTTCCCTGTGTCCCTGTCTACATATATTTTAAAAATGTATGTAATCCTTTAATTTTCACACTGGACACTAGGTCTAATAATAGGTCCCCATATCCTGCCTTTCTGTAGCTATTTCAGTGCCTTGAAAAAATATTCATACCCATCGAACTTTTCCACATTTTTTCACATTTACACCAACAAACTTAAATGCATTTTATTGGCATTTTATTTGATACACCGACATATAGTAGCAAGTATGTGCGAAGTGAAAGAAAACGCTACATGGTTTTCAAAATTTTGTATAAATAAAAATCTGAAAAGTGAGACGTGCATTTATATTCAGCCCCCTGTACTCTAATACCCCTAAATTCACCTAATTATTAAATAGCGTCGTGTGTAATTTATTCTCAGTATAACTACAGCTCTTCTATGAAGGTCTCAGCGGTTTTATACAGAACATCAGTGATCAAACAGCATCATGAAAACCAAAGAACACACCAGACTGGTCAGGCATAAAGTTGTGGAGAAGTGTAAAGCAGGCTTAAGGTATAAAAACATATCCCAAGCTCTGAACATCTTACGGAGCATTGTTTAATCTTTCATCCAAAAATGGAAGGAGTATGGCACAACTGCAAACCTACCAAGACATGGCCGTCCACCTAAACTGACAGCCTAGCAAAGGAGATCACTAATTAGAGAAGCAGCCAAGAGGCTTATGGTCACTCTGGAGAAGCTGTAGAGATCCACAGCTGAGGTGGGAGAATCTGTACACAGGACAACTATTAGTCGTGTAATCCACAAATCTGGCCTTTATGGAAGAGTGGCAAAAGAAATTTTTAAAAACAAGCCATAAGAAGCCCCATTTTGCAGTTTGCCACAAACCATGTAGGGGACACAGCAAACGTGTGGAAGAAGGTGCTCTGATCAGATTAAATCAAAGTTGAACTTTTTGGCCCAATTCAAAATGCTATGTTTGGTGGCAATGCACATCACCCTAAACACACTACCCTCATGGTGAAACATGGTGGTGGCAGCATCATGCTCTGTGCATGCTTTTCTTCAGCAGGGACAGGGAAGCTGGTCAGAGTTAATGGGAAAATGGATGGAGCTACAGTAAATACAAGGCAATCCTAGCGGAATACTTTTAGAGGCTGCAAAAAACTTGAGATTGGGGCGAAGGTTCACCTTCCAGCCAGACAATGACCCTAAATGTACAGTCAGAGCTGCAATGGAATGGTTTAGATCAAACCATATTCATGTATTAGAATGGCCCAGTCAAAGTCCAGACCTAACAGTAGAGTAAGGGATTAGAGATTATTCTATACATTATATTGTACATGAAAAATGGAAGCTCTTTGTGCACATTTTTGATCAAACATGTGTCAGGCCCATCTACCAACGTCAAGGGGCCATCTGCAGATGAGTACCTAACACTAACAGAACTGCCTCTCCTGGGCCTAATTTAAGCCTACAATGTTCAGGGAGGTGTAGGAACTGGATATATTTACACTCTGCTTAGAAGCCCTGGACAGATGGGCAGGGAGTGCTCAATCTAAAAGAGGCAGCTACTCTCCAAACACACTGCAAGAAAATTTAGACTAGCGCACCCAAAGTCACAGGTGCACATCCATAAACTAACATACAAACTGCAAACAAAATATGGCAGCACATTGTTATACAGGCAAACCATGGAACTAGGGATTAGAGATTATTCTGCATTACAGTGGTACTAGACATGAAAAATGGAAGCTCTTTGCACACATTTTGTATCACACATGTGTAGGGCCCAACTACAAACGTCGAGCAGGCTTTTGCAGATGGGTACCTAACACTAACAGAACTGCCTTTCCTGGGCCTAATTTAAAGGGGTTGTCTCACTTCAGCAAATGGCATTTATTATGTAGAGAAACGTAATACAAGGCACTTACTAATGTATTGTGGTTGTCCATATTGCCTTCTTTGCCAGCTAGATTAATTTTTCCATCACATTATACAATGCTTGTTTCCATGGTTATGACCACCCTGCAATCCAGCAGCAGTGGCCGTTCTTGTAAACTATAGATAAAAGTGCTGGACTATGCACACTTATGTCGTCCCAGCCACCAGAGAGGCCTGCTCTTTTATCTATATTGTGCAAGCACCACCACTGCTGCTGGATCACAGGGTGGTCATAACCATGGAAACGGGCAGTGTATAACGTGATGGAAAAATGAATCCAGCCATCAAAGGAAGCAATATGGACAATAACAATACATTAGTAAACACCTTGTATTAACTTTCTTCACATGATAAATGCTGTAATTTGTGCTAATGATCAAATGTTGCATGATATTTAATACATTTTTTGATACTTTAAGTCTTCTGTCTTGAGGTGTTAGTCCACTGTCTAGACCACTCATTTACTGGAGAAGGATTGTTTAAATTTTTGGTACTTTTTAAAAAGTTCCAGTTGACAAATCAAGCTTAAAGCAGCTCAGCATTCGAACCATGTCCACTTTACCACCCACATTTGATAACTGGAGTGAGCTGGAATTCTGGAGTGCAATGCTTGGTACATTCCCACCACTGTCTCTCAAAATTAGGAAATCAGAACCAGAACTGAGCAGACAGTATGAATAAGGCCTCATGCTCACAACCGTTTCCATTTGGCAGTACCACATTTTTCTACAAGAACTGACTATTCTTATTCGCAAAACAGACAAGAATAGGACACGTTCTTTAACTTGCGGAACAGCCACACGGATGCAGCCACGTGCTGTCTTCTTATTTCGAGAACCCATAGAGATGAATGGGGCTGCATGCGAATGTGTGCATGAGGCCTAAGAATGAATCCCAAAATGAGTGGAGCTCAAAATCACCAGGGCCATGTAATAAGCTAACAAAAATCCACCTGTAGCAACATATGGGATGTTCTTGAGGTATCTATAATGAGAAATATAGGAACAATAGGGTGAAAATTATGTCTTGATTTAATCTGAAATATGTTCTGCGTATTTCTCCTGCCAATATAGGTCAGGTTTGTAATTTTTCATGGGGAATCAATCTGAAAATTTCATGACATGGCAGCGGATTGCAAGATACAAAGTGTTCTGCCAAAAATGAAAACTTAATTATACTCTCCCGACTCCCCATTTGTGTGGCAGCTATGGGTCTCACCAACATTGTTAGCATTATAACTTCTCATGGTTCTGCTTTTTCTGTCCTCAAGAGGGTCCTCCCCTCCTACACTTCTCATCTCTGCCTGTCAGTTTTGTGAGAAGAATGTGTTATAGCCTAATTTAGCTATTTATCCAAAAACAGCACTGCGTCTATAGTTGGGGCTATTATTGCACCACTGAAGCTCAACTGAAGTGAATGGAGCTTTCCACACAATCCATGCTGTGTTCTTTGTCCATTTTTACGTGAAAAATGGACAAAGAATGGATGTAAAAAATATATGGACCAAAAAGAGATGATACACAGACATCATTAGAGATGAAACATGAACCATTTTTCATGAATGGAAAATGAACATGGACGTGTGAGTAAGGCCTTATTCAAAGACTTTGGAGCCCCTTCACCATTTATCTGTAGATGGCACCAATTCTACTGGACTAACAGTCGTCTTTACAAAATTCCAAGTTGTTACTGTAATCAGTTGTAGTTCTGCTTACAACAAGCACATTTTTAGGTGGGTATATGCTGAAAAGCAAGGTAATGGCTCTGAATACATTTGGAAGTGACCAAGTGTATGAACTTAAAAGATTTGAACGTTACCAGAAGGAGGTTCACCTTCAGGACCCTCTCATGTTCATTCATCACACTGACAGTCCATTCACTTCAATGTGAACTATGTAATACTTAATTTTTCCAATGGTGGCGCTGAAGGAGAATTGAACACCTCTTCCAGGTTCCTCCCCAGATTACAGCTGATCACAACCGGGAAGGAAGGAACCCTTCTAACAACAACAGATTGTACAACGTAGTCAACTCACTTTAATGAGGTAAATTGCAGCTTTGCTTTTCCACATGAGTTCTATTAATAGAGGTATGCAGTTGTACATGGTCTTAGTTATAATGCCTTGCAAAATTATTCACCCCCTTTGTATTTTTACCATCTTGTTGCTTTACAACTTGGAATTAAAATGGACTTTTTGGGGGTTTGTACCATTTGATTTATATAACATGTCTACCACTTTTAAGGTGCAAATTATTTTTCACTTTGCACAAACAATAATTAAGACAACAGAGAACTTTGATGTATATACATACAAATGTTCACCCCCTGAAATTCAATACTTAGTGCACCCTTTAGCCGCATATACAAATGCAAGTGTCTTGCAGTATGTCTCTATTAGCTTAGTACTTCAAGATACTGGGATTTTTGCCCGCTCCTCTAGGCAAAATTCATCTAACTCCTCCAAGTTAGATGAGTTTTGTTGGTCTAGGCTTTGACTAGGCCATTCCAAGACATTTAAATACTTCCCCTTAAACCACTCCGGTGTAGCTTTAGCCATATATTTAGGGTCATTGACCTTCTTGAAGATGAACCACCATCACAGTCTCAAATCTGTGGCAGACAGAAACAGGTTTTCCTAAGGTAGTGTATTTTATCTACTACCATCCATCTGTCCAGAGGCGTAGCTAGAGGTTCAGCACAGGGGGGGCGAAACATACTTGAGTGGGCCCCCCACTTGGCTTCCCAAACGCACGTTTCCAACTTCACAGGCACATACTACTAGTTGTGGTTATAATATTGTATTAGAAAGATTACTATATAAACTGCTAGATCATCTATGCTGCTAAGTACAGTACAATAGACTTTCTACATACCCTACTCTAAATACTCTACCACATAATGCAGTGAAATATAGGAGTAATAGGAGTAAAAAACAAGAGGACTCCTATGTTAAAGGAAACCTGTCCACAGTTTTTACATCACTAAACTAACAGTCCCCTGCCCCCATCAGACCTCAGATCATCAGAATGTGCCCCCCATCAGACCTCAGATCAGTGTATTGTGCCCCACCAGACCTCAGATCAGCGTATTGTGCCCCATCAGACCTCAGATCAGCAGAATATGCCCCCATCAGACCTCACATCAGCCTACTGTGCCCCCATCAGACCTCAGATCAGCGTATTGTGCCCCATCAGACCTCACATCAGCCTACTGTGCCCCCATCAGACCTCACATCAGCGTATTGTGCCCCATCAGACCTCAGATCAGCGTATTGTACCCCATCAGACCTCAGATCAGCAGAATGTGCCCCCATTAGTCCTCACATCAGCCTACTGTGCCCCCATCAGACCTCAGATCAGCGTATTGTGCCCCCATCAGACCTCAGATCAGCGTATTGTGCCACATCAGACCTCAGATCAGCATATTGTGCCCCCATCAGACCTCAGATCAGCAGAATGTGCCCCCATCAGACCTCAGATCAGCGTATTGTGCCACATCAGACCTCAGATCAGCATATTGTGCCCCCATCAGACCTCAGATCAGCAGAATGTGCCCCCATCAGACCTCAGATCAGCGTATTGTGCCCCCATCAGACCTCAGATCAGCGTACTGTGCCCCATCAGACCTCAGATCAGCGTATTGTGCCCCCCATCAGACCTCACATCAGCGTATTGTGCCCCCATCAGACCTCAGATCAGCTTAATGTGCTCCCATCAGACCTCAGATCAGCGTATTGTGCCCCCATCAGACCTCATATCAGCAGACTGTGCCCCCATCAGACCTCATATCAGCCTACTGTGCCCCTATCAGACCTCAGATCAGCGTATTGTGCCACAATCAGACCTCAGATCAGCAGACTGTGCCCCCATCAGACCTCATATCAGCAGACTGTGCCCCCATCAGACCTCATATCAGCCTACTGTGCCTCTATCAGACCTCAGATCAGCATATTGTGCCCCCATCAGACCTCATATCAGCAGACTGTGCCCCCATCAGACCTCATATCAGCCTACTGTGCCCCTATCAGACCTCAGATCAGCTTAATGTGCTCCCATCAGACCTCAGATCAGCGTATTGTGCCCCCATCAGACCTCATATCAGCAGACTGTGCCCCCATCAGACCTCATATCAGCCTACTGTGCCCCTATCAGACCTCAGATCAGCGTATTGTGCCCCCATCAGACCTCAGATCAGCACACTGTGCCCCCATCAGACCTCAGATCAGCAGACTGTGCCCCCATCAGACCTCATATCAGCAGACTGTGCCCCCATCAGACCTCATATCAGCCTACTGTGCCTCTATCAGACCTCAGATCAGCATATTGTGCCCCCATCAGACCTCATATCAGCAGACTGTGCCCCCATCAGACCTCATATCAGTCTACTGTGCCCCTATCAGACCTCAGATCAGCGTATTGTGCCCCCATCAGACCTCAGATCAGCAGACTGTGCCCCCATCAGACCTCATATCAGCAGACTGTGCCCCCATCAGACCTCATATCAGCCTACTGTGCCCCTATCAGACCTCAGATCAGCTTAATGTGCTCCCATCAGACCTCAGATCAGCGTATTGTGCCCCCATCAGACCTCATATCAGCAGACTGTGCCCCCATCAGACCTCATATCAGCCTACTGTGCCCCTATCAGACCTCAGATCAGCGTATTGTGCCCCCATCAGACCTCAGATCAGCAGACTGTGCCCCCATCAGACCTCAGATCAGCAGACTGTGCCCCCATCAGACCTCATATCAGCAGACTGTGCCCCCATCAGACCTCATATCAGCCTACTGTGCCTCTATCAGACCTCAGATCAGCATATTGTGCCCCCATCAGACCTCATATCAGCAGACTGTGCCCCCATCAGACCTCATATCAGCCTACTGTGCCCCTATCAGACCTCAGATCAGCGTATTGTGCCCCCATCAGACCTCAGATCAGCAGACTGTGCCCCCATCAGACCTCATATCAGCAGACTGTGCCCCCATCAAACCTCATATCAGCCTACTGTGCCCCTATGAGACCTCAGATCAGCATATTGTGCCCCCATCAGACCTCAGATCAGCATATTGTGCCCCCATCAGACCTCATATCAGCAGACTGTGCCCCCATCAGACCTCATATCAGCCTACTGTGCCCCTATCAGACCTCAGATCAGCGTATTGTGCCCCCATCAGACCTCAGATCAGCAGACTGTGCCCCCATCAGACCTCATATCAGCAGACTGTGCCCCCATCAGACCTCATATCAGCAGACTGTGCCCCTATCAGACCTCAGATCAGCCCACCCAGCCACATAGGATTAAAATAAAAAACTTTACTTACCTGTTCTGCGCTGCGGCTGCCCTCCGGTCCGCGCTCCGCTCTCTTCCCTGGCCCGCGCACACTATGACCTGACGCTGCGTGCAGCGTCAGGTCATAGTGCGCGCCGCCAGGGAAGAGAGCAGAGCGCGGACCGGAGGGCAGCCGCAGCGCAGAACAGGTAAGTAAAGTTTTTTATTTTAATCCTATGTGGCTGGGTGGGCTGATCTGAGGTCTGATGGGGGTCCCTAAATACAAGTGAGCGCTTCCATAATGGAAGCGCTCACTTGTATTCACCTGATAGAAGGCAAGGTCATCCTTGCTGGGGCCCCCCCTGAGTCACTGGGCCCGGAGCCGTCGCCCCCCCTGCCCCCCGGTAGCTACGCCACTGCATCTTGTCCTTTAATCCTAACCAGTTTTTCAGTCCCAAAAGTATCTCGACTGCTTGACGCTGGACCACCATACTCCACTGTGGGAAGGGCATCCTTGGGGTCGTGGGAAGTGTTCTGTTTGTGTCACATATAGAATTTCCTATGATGGCCAAAAAGTTACATTTTTGTCTCATCTGACCAGAAAACCTTCTTCCATGTATGGGTTTAAGCAGCTTGGCACATGATATTTGGTGAACTCCAAACTCTTACGGTTTTCTTTAAGCAATGGCTTTTTTTCTGGCTACTTTTCTGTCTAACTGTTGAGTTTACAGCATATAGTGGTCCTATGGTCATTCTTTTTTCTCCTCTGAATCTTTGGAGCTCCTTCATTGCTAATATTGGTATCTTTGTTGAAGGTCTGCCATCCTTGCTTGGTCTGTGAGCTTTGGTGGGCACCCTTTGGGTGTATTTATACTGACTTGCCACTTTCATTGCAGACGTTACCAGACTGTATTTTGTAGCAAAGGGGGTGAATATGTATTCACTCACAACTTTTCAGTTGTTATTGATAGACTTCGAGCTTTGAAGCGAATTGAGCTTTGGATCATAGATCCTAAGTCGTTTTTTTTCTTTTTAAACTTTGTAATGCTGTTTAAAAAAAAAAAAAACAGAACATTTTAAAAACATTTTAAAATAGGAATCTTTGGTAAGGGCTGGTACCTCAGTACCAAAGCCAACTTTGGAGTCCTATTTAAAATGTTTTTAAATACCCAAATAGGAATACCGAAGCCATTCACCGAAGTCTCGCGCAACTTCAGCCGAGATGAAGTTTTGGTACACGGGGCCAATACATTTTACTGCTGTATGGAAATAGTATTACAAAAGAAGTTTGTAGATCCGAAGCTCAATTCACTCAAGCCTAGTAAATAACATAATAATTTTTCAAACAAGGTATTTTTTTTTTCATTCCACTGCAACAATTAAGACTGCTTTGTCATGTCCATTACATAAAAATAAAATCCATTTTAATTCCAGGTTGTAATGCATCAAAACATGGAAAAAAACATCAAGGGGAGTGAATACTTTTGCAAGGCACTGTAATACAATGCCAGATGCAACTGCATTACATTTATTATGTCATATCTATCAGAAAGTCTTATGGGTTATACAAGGGTCTGGAATACTGGTACATGAGAACATTCTTCCACAGGAATCTATAACAGTTGATGTTTAGTAGATGGAAATGGAAACATTGTGTTAGGCCCTGCTCCAGAACCCCTTTTCATCCGCGGTTTCATTAGATAATGATGTCTTTTTCTCAGACTTCCATATGAAAGCCATTTTACACACTGAAACAATTGTGAAACAATTAACTTCTTATTGAATTAACAGTGCCGCCGGAAATTATGTCCCATCAGATTGGCCCTTGATTCTAGCATTAAGCACTGGACTGGACTATAATGCATTTGGTAGAGACATGGGGGGTCATTTATCAAACTGGTGTAAAGTAGAACTGGCTTAGCTGCCCATAGCAACCAATCAGATTCCAGCTCTCATTTTCCAAAGGAGCTGTCCAAAATGAAAGGTGGAATCTGATTGGTTGCTATGGGCAACTAAGCCAGTTCTACTTTAAACCAGTTTGATAAATGACCCCATGGTGTTTTGTAATTTAGTTTGATGACAAGACGATATCTAAGATTCATAGCATCCACTCATGTTACAGTCATATATTATTATTTTTTTATTTATTTGCCTTGCTCCATCCTTGAATTAATTATTATGTTAGTGAAACTTAGGATAGAGTGGGTGTATTACCTGGTTTTTTGGTGGCCTACAAGGGAAGGTACCTTAAATCACATAAAGACATATAAACCAGCTCAAAAAAGAGCCAGGTAATTATATTACCAAGCCAACCGGGTAAACCATTACTAATATACATATGTAAACATACTATCGACTACCAACTCTGTCAGAAGATTTGTACCTATAATAATGGCTGACCTGCAGTATGTGTGCTTGGCAGCTGAAGGCATCTGTGTTGATCCCATGTTCATATGTGTCCACATTGCTGAGAAAAATGATGTGTTCATATGTGAAAATGAGCCTCTAGGAGCAACGTGGGCGTTGACATTACACCTAGAAGCTCTGCTCTATCAGCAACTTCTGCGCCCGCTGCACTTTGATCGATAGGGCAGCCAGGTTGTGTAAATGTGATCACAAGTGGCTCTCTCAATCAAAGTGGAAAGGGTGCGGCAGTTGCAGAGAGAGCTGTTGGCGCTGTTGCTCCTAGAGGCTCATTTTTCTCAGCAATGCGGGCACATATGAACATGGGACCAACACAGAAGCCTTCAGCTGCCAAGTGCAAATGTAACAAGTCAACCAGTTTCATAGGTACAAATCTGCTGACAGATGCCCTGCCTAGCCTCCAACAATACTGGTTGTATACCCACTCCATTTTCTATATTCATCTTTTTGGATTATGCATTATAATAATTGACCGCCAGGGAAGACTATCATTTATTTCATCACCCTCTCTGTATGTCTTATTCTGCATTTTAATGTTTTTATTTCCATGCTGATTATTAAAGGGGTTCTCCCATGAAAAAATATTTTTATAGTTGTCAAACCAGCACCTGGATCTGAATACTTTTGTAATTGCATGTTATTAAAAAAATTGTATAGCCACTGAGTTATTCAATAAAATCTACCTGTATAGCGCCACTTGCCCTTTGTTGTTTTTCTTATTTCTTTGTCCTGCTCACTGTGATGGCCGCACATGCTCAGTTTCATCCTTCAACTGCCTCCTGAACTGTGATAGGCAGAGCATGGACACGCCCCCTGAGCTACAGCAAAAAAGACACTCCCCTTAAGCTGTCAGCTTGATATAAATCTAGAAAAGCAATGAATTAGGAGATCTCTGGATCCATGTGAGGTACAGGGCTGGTTCTAGCTTTGTTAGAAAGGTATTATCATGTCCTATCTGATTTCTGATTTTAATTTTTTACATCAATCATGAGATAACTCCATTAATAAAGATTTTTTTGATTCTTTGTAGGAGTTTATAGTTGCATGTATATTCATGCGGTGGGTTTCTTATGTGTCCTTATTAGTGGTTTTGGTGTTGAGTGATGTTACCCACTGCTTAAAACATTTGCACACTACTATATGTTTATGGATCAAATAAAGCGTCTTCTCAAACGGTGCTTAGGTAATCCAGATCCAGAGAGAATATTTACTGTATTTTACTGAGAAATAGAAGACAAAAGACAAATAAAGCAGCAGAAAGTAATATAGAAAATTCCTCTGTGTGGTGCACATTCCTGAACTGTTTATAACCCATGTCACATTCACTTTTGAGACAATGCTTTTGCATTTATTTCACATGCAGGACTCAACCAGGGCAGAGATTCTTTACCTTGACTCCAGTTCTCTTCTGCTCCGTGTTGCTGGTGAAAGGGTCAGTCATGACATTATCTGAGCTCATTCCCATTAGACAAAATGTCAGACATTCCTTATAAACCAGCAAGATTTGGTTTTGTGTAATATGATTTGTGTGCTGTTGCCAAAACTACACAGATCATTGGAGCAAAGGGGAAGGAGCCATGTGACAGAATATTTATCTGTCAGGAAATGAAGATCCAGTTATGCCTTCTTTATATAATAGATTTTTCAAGAGCTCAGCTCGGAGATCATGCAGCCGGCTACGCATTCCTTATTTACAGTCATTTATCTTGTATCTACTTCTGCTATGGACTTGTATTTCTTGTTCAAGCACTGTAGTTCTGAAATACAGCTGTCAGAACACGCTGAGAGTTGTAGTTCAACAGTAACATAAAAGATACAACTGTTGTTTGCTAAATGTTAAAATGTTCTGATACTGAGGTCGGAACTGAGAATTCCGAAGTTTTTTGTGTTCTTCTGACAATGAATCGCTACGTTGTTGCTTTGAAAGGCATGGGACCGCATATGCTTTTGTGTAGTCCTGAACAGAAAGTGAGTTCAGTTTACAAATGCTATGGCCTTATATCTGTAACATATTCACCCTGCGTTGCCCCCTGCTGTCAATGTCACGATGGGCTGATGGGAGGTCAGACAGTGTGTGCACTCTATGTAAGCCACTTGACCAATCTCAGAGCTTGTCCACACGACAAAACAGTAAGCTTCTGCTGGGCCAATCAGAATGACTACTCTCCAGCCAATCAAAGCAATAGCACCTTTCAATGTTAGGGACACAGTGCTGGATATTGGTGTATTTTTCTCTAACCTGCTTTCATTTTTTCTTGTGGATGTTTTACATTTTTTGACCTTTTTTGTCCCTTCACCACTCTCCTCTCTTCTGGGCTTCACTTGTGAAATTGGGTCTATCTTTTGGCAACTCTTGCTCATGCTCCTGACCTGACCCCTGGCATCAGAAGTGCCTCTGGTTTTGACTCCTTACAAACTCATGAGTATACTCCTGAGATAACCCCTCCCTGAACATTATGCCTGGCATATGTAGTACTTCTGGCACCAAAATCTGACATGTCTTAGCCTTCCAAGATTACTCCCAAGATTACTCATCTGCGTCCAGGTAACTGCACTACTGTCAACTACCACCAGTCAGCAATCATTCTGGGAACCTTTAAAGCTTACTCATATAAGACAGAAGTTGATTGATGGTTGAAAAGCAGTTACATATCCAATCTTCTTGTGAAAAATCTTTGCACAGACATAGACATACACTTTTGAGTCCTGATTGGCCATTACAGTTATTTAAACTGGCCGTACAAGTTCAGTGAAACTGGGTGATGGACAAAACATCTTTTCAGATGATAATGGTCTGTCATTGGTCAGCTAAATTTTGATAAATTTTAGACTAATGTGTATTGTCACCTTTAGACTGCATCTCAGCCTTGTCTGCACCTCGTTTCAGTTAAAACTTTACAGTATCACTACCTACTTCTTACTTTAGAGGCCTCTTAACTGTGAAGACAAGCACCCTAAGCTACTTACTTAGCAGCTACTATACCTTCTTCTTCTGCATCACTGCCAAGGCAATAGCTAGTAATGAAAGGCAATGTTGCTTTGTGAGCACATCATATTCATCACCATGTTGTAGTATGTAACATATCTTCTGTCTTCTACAATCGGGGATTTATTTTCTAAAAGCTTCATCTGTTGGCTTAATACTGTATTTCGCATAATTCTCTTGCTGCAGTTGTAAAGTTTGGGGAGAAGCCAGGAATCTTGCCCTTTGTTTCCAATTTCTGCAAAAGGACTGAGCCTTATTTCAGTAACTATGAAAGAGAAGACAAAGGACTGGCATAGGTCTCTATTCCATTTATCCATTGAATTTTACCCAATTAGACAGCTATTGTGCAACATGTAGTTATATACTAATAAGTGTCTTGTAGCAATTACATTCCTTACTTTTGGCTTATTTCTGTCTGACCATATCTGTTATGCATGGCCCCTCATGTATAGTGCAGTGGATGGCATTAGTCTCCATCTAGTAGCTGATGAGCCACATCTGGTTCAGCAGCTGTCATGAAAGGTTGACCATAGGGAAAAGCAAAGAGGGTTGGGGCCCCACATTGCTGAACCTCCCTGAGCATGTAATGGCAGAAGAACATCAAAATGCAAAATAGGTTAGTGATTTGCTGTAGTGTGCACTTTATAGATGGGACACTATCTCTAAATTCATCCTTCAATAGAATAGCCTGAATCTATGATTATGAAGGGAGCCAATGTGAACAAGAAATAGCCACAGTTCCTATATCTGGTGGTATCAGAGGCTCAACTTTATTTTTGGAAGGAGAGTTCATTTGCATACCTTTTTCCCAGAGGAGCATTGCCTGGCCTACAAGACTCCGCCTCTACAAGGTGCTCTCCACAAGGAGAAACACTACGCTCCAACCAAAGTCCCTAAGAACAGTGCTCAATATGATATTTTGTTTTATAGTTTAGCCCCTGACCATACTTAAGGGTCCTTTATGTAGGCAGATAAACTTACCTGTAATTAGTGCTAAGTGTTAATTTTTCTATTACAATGAATTGAATCTTCCAATGATCATCAGAAGCTTAAATGTTCCAGCTGTCACGAACCAGCGGGTATGAACCCACTGTGCCACGTGTCCTACCTCCTCTAGGGGCATTGTCTAAGTGAGCCCCTCGTTCTTCACAGTATCCCTGATGGTGGGAATAGACTTTCCTGAGGAAAACACCAGGTTGCTACCTCTTGAGGAGGATTAGCACACAAGGCAGCTGGTCCAGGAGGTACCAGAGCAAGGTACCAGAGTACAGAGTCGTAACCAGGAGCAACAGTGCAGGACTGAAGGATGAGGCAGAGACAAAGTCAAACAAGCAATAGATAAGGGCAGGCGGCACAGGTACAGGTCAGGCAATCCCGGTCGGCAACAGGAGAGTTAAGGCAAGCAGGCATCAAGCAGATAGCGGAGTCCAGGTACACAAGCAGCGATAACAGCAACCTTTGCAGGACACAAGGACCTTGACACTCAGACACCTTATATATGTGCAGGAGGGCTAGGGTTGGTCAGCAAGGTCAAATGAGCTCAGGCTACTTTCACACTAGCGTTTTAAAATTCCGGTATTGAGTTCCGTCATAGGGGCTCAATACCGGAATAAAACGCTTCAGTTTTGTCCCCATTCATTGTCAATGGGGACAAAACTGAACTGAAGACAACGGAATGCTCCTGAAAGCATTCCGTTCCGTCTTCAGACCGGAGAACAAACCGCAGCATGCTGCGGTTTGCTCTCCGGTCCAGGCATCCGCACCAAGACGGATCCAGAATGACCCCCAATGCAAGTCAATGGGGGTGGATCCGTCTGGTGTGACCACAATGGTAACAGGATCCGCCCTCCATTGACTTTCAATGGAGTTCATTACGGATCCGGCTACACATAGACACATACAGACACAGACATACACATAAACATACACACACATATAGACATACAAATACACATACATACTTACATGCTCCCCGGCAGGTCTTCGGAGCGTCGGAGGGACAGGACGGCGCGCACAGGTGACGATTCCACCAGGCGCCCAGCAGAGGGTGCTGTGGGGAATCGTGACCTGTGTGAGCCGTCCTGTCCCTCTGACGCTCCGAAGACCTGCCGGGGAGCATGTAAGTATGTATGTGTGTTTGTTTGTCTATATGTGTGTGTATGTTTATGTTTATGTGTATGTATGTACTGTGTGACATGTGTGGGGCCGGGGCGCGGTTCCGGCTCCACACATGTCACTGCGGCAGGCCTGATCCGGCAGCACCCTTCACCTGCCGGATCAGGCCTGCCGCCAGTGTGAAAGTAGCCTAACCCATAAAGCACAGGAAGTGATATGCGCCAGCCCTTAAGGAAGTGCTACAGGGGAAAAAGCAGCAAGCATGCTGTGGCCAGGGCTAGAAAGAAACCATGGAGTGGTCCAGAACAAAAAATGCCAGCAAACATAGAGCCCAGAACTGCACCGGTGAATGGGAACAGCGGCAGTAGATCACCGCTGAACGCGGAACCCGGGACCGCTACGGTAAGCGGGGGAACATTGGCGAACAGCAGTCACTGTTACACAAGCAATCATTCATTCTTCTATATCTGATTACAGGAGGGGAAGTGCTGCCAACAAATGGTAATTTTAATGTGTTCTTCCTAAAACATAATAAGCAACAAAAGAGCAGAATATTGCGAGTTATGTGCCTGGGATGACAAGAACTGGCAAGCAAAGTGGGATTTCCTGCGATCTCCTTGCAATAGGGAACAGTTTTTTTTACAATGCCCCATGGATATTCTTGGAGATTCTTCTTGCAGCATTAAAGGGATTGTGCAGGCAGTATATATTGATGACCTATCCTCAGGACAGGTCCTCAATATCTGATCGACACCAATTAGCAGCTTACACAGGAGGTGGTGCTCCAAGCAAGTGCTGCTTCCTCTTCATTGCACTGCCTGTCATCTTCCTTGCAGCATTCAAGTGAATGGAGCGAGTACTTGTAATTAGACTGCACCGCCGTGACTTCCAAGATGACAGGCAGTGTAATGAAGAGGAAGTTGCGCTTACATGGTGCTCCGCCTTCTGTTCAAGCAGCTGATCAACGGGGTGCCAGGTGTCAGACACCCCCCCACCCACCTGATCAGATATTGATCTATCCTGAGGATAGGTCATCAATATATATACTATACTGCCTGCACAACACTTTTAAATCTAGGAAGGGGGTACTGTAAATATGATATGAAACTGCAAACCTGAGATTAACATTATTGTTCAGGAAAGCACCAATGTCTGATATGGCTGCCACACCGCCCAACCAAAAAAAAGATCAGGTCGTCGATCTAACAGCCGTACCAGATCAAATTTGGAACAAAGGGAATGCTGGATGAAAACAAGAAACACCTTTTCCCACCAGGCTATAAATATATTAGCCAAAGAAAAAAATGGGAAAAAATTATTTTTGAGCCCTTTGACGCACCAGTAACTTGCAAAAAATAAACTCTTTGTTAAACATAAAAAATTCCATTGTAACAAAAAAAAAAAAAAACAGCATGACTGATAAATGTCCTCATGCAAAGACATAAGGTCCCTCTCAACAGGATCCTGAAAACAATCGAATCTAACGTTCTATCAATCATCACTTTGTGTAAAAGACACTTGTGGATGTTTTGTAATTTAAGGCGGCCATGGGTGAACTGATAATTTAGCCAGCCCAGCCAGTGAAGGCCGACTTCAGTGATAATTGGTGCCTTGTAACGCCCCTTTCACACGAGCGGGAGACTCGCATGTCTCCCGCAACGCATCTACAGGGCTGGACTCGGCACTGACAGGGATCGCATAGCATTATATGCGATCCCAGTCAGTGCCGGAGTCCAGCCCTGTAGATGCGTTGCAGGGAGACATGCGAGTCTCTAAGTCGTGTGAAAGGGGCATAAACCATTGGAATTATTATCGTATGTAATTTAAAGAGAATAGTTCTCATGGTGGAAAGTTCACCTGATTGCAACCAAGTCTCTGCATCTGTTGCAAATTTTAGTAAGTTCTTTTACCTAAAAATAGGACAGTAAATGCAAGTGCCATTTAAGATTACAATTTTTTTCTTTGTTATCAAGTTGCCTCTGGACAGTATTTCCCTTTATGTCTTCCCCCAAGACTTCTATTGATTGGCCATGATTTATAAAAAAAAAATCCTGTTAAAAATCTCCTGTAAAGACTATAGGGGTAATTTACGATCAGAAATACACCTATAGTAGCCGTATTTTTGGCGCATATTGTAGTGCAAAGGTTATTTGAGCTGCAATCTGCAACTTTAACAGGTCTAAAAATCTTGGCGTGGTGTGGGTGGGGAGGGGACGGGCCTGCGGGCCGGTCTCATTCATCATTCACCTGTTTTAGGCATAGAAAATGGTCTAAATGTAAGCCATCAAGGAAGCTGTCTTACATTTAGACCGGCGTTGGATACCCCACCAGCGCAGGGGCTTGTGTTCCTGCATTCATTGTAACAATAGGATTTCTACTGCTGCGTCCTTTTTTTTCCCATTTCAGTAACTTACCTTTAGAATGGTTGCATCTTGTGTCATCCCTGGTATCTTACGGAGAGTCTTCACAGTAAGAGTCTGGAATAGCTGGAGGCTTTCTTTACTTTATTACACATGTAGTTATCCCAAAAATCCTATGGTTTCTATGAATGTATTAATGGAAAAAGCTGGTACATCTTTCTTTAGTATGTGGTTGCATTACAAATTGAGTCCTTTTGCATAATAAAGAACAGGAGAAATGCATTTCATATCGACAATGGATTTCCCAACTCCCCATGCGTTAGTCAAAGGAAATAAATCTGTTCACTTGGTCCCAGCAGAATTTCCTTCATTTCGCAGTCACGGTATATATGTATATGTGTATGTTTTGGGTCTTTTTTAAAGGTTTTACTCTTTGTGCTTTTGAGAATGCACTTGAATATATCATCAGTGACATCCAAACCCCCTGTTTAATGATAAAAGGGGTGTCTGTCTCCTAGAAGTCTAGAAGTGGAATTTATACCAGGGAAAGTCTTGCTCATAAACGAGCTAGATGGTGATGCTTGGCCATTGACTGACTCTATATATTTCCCACTGTTGGAAATGGAAAAAGATCATCAACTAGGTAGCTTATTGCTTCCAATTTCTCACTGTACATCTCCCCAGCTGACTGAAATAAGAATCAAATTTATATCTTCTGCCAAGAAAGAAAAGAAATCCCCTCTACGAGCAAAGAGAGATGCATGTAGCTGTGGACCTTGGACGCTCGAATTACAGTATGTAAATAGCAGAAGAAAACATAACCATGCGTGCATGCGGAGAACAAACATTCCTTCTCGCCAGCAAAAGGTGATATGCTCATTCATCTTCTAGGCAAGTGTTTTAATGAGATCTTACGCATGTGTAGAAAGAATCCAATATTTCAGAAGATAGATGCGGTGCATATGTAGAAATATAATACCCAGATGGTTCAGACTAGACTGATTCAAGCTGCATCAGCAGATTATATTGTAATGTTATCATCACAACATCGTCTGAACAGCCAAGCTCACTCTATATATGGGAAAGTACCATGACCTGATCTTATGAAATGGATAGATAGAGAGATAGAGGGGAGGATTGGGAACCGAAAATGTCCCTGGAAAAAAATACCTAAAAGTGGCCCCATATTGTAGAAGGATCTACATTTACAGGAGGTGGGGCAATAAAAGTAGGGGGGTCAGCAATACCATAGCGCAAAATACCACATACCACCCAATATATTGCCCCAAAAGCATGTCCCTCTGTGATGGCTATCAATACAGTAGAGGCCCTTTCCTCTTCTCCTCTTCCAGTTGTCTCTGATTCAGATATGGAGCAGGGGGCTTAGGAGGTGAGATGTGGGAAGTAGTTCAATTCAGGAGGGCATGTCGCTGGCGGGTACATAAGTACCTGATTTTAACAGAGTTAATTACGACTGAGAGATTATTATGTACCCAAACAGCAATAGTGATGGGGGCTTGGATGGCCCCCGGTCATCGGCCCACCAGGAAATTTCCCTATAAGGTCTATGCTCAATTTGCCCCTGGATAGATAGATAGCTAGTAAATAGATAGATAATAGATGATGATATATAGATAGATAAATAGATAGATAGATAGATAGATAGATAGATAGATAGATAGATAGATAGATAGATAGATAATATAATGATAGATAGATAGATAGATAGATAGATAGATAGATAGATAGATAGATAGATAATAAATACATATAGATAGATAGATCAATAGATGATAGATAGATAGATAGATAGATAGATAGATAGATAGATAGATAGATAGACAGCGAATCAAAGGTAATTGGTTATTCATTAGATTAGTCTTCAATCAATTACACATCTATCCCATCATACTACATACATAGCTATATACAGTTGTCAGGATACAGTAGCAGTAAAGTAAGGGTTGCTAACTAGAGATGAGCATGCTCGGGAGCAATTATGAGTAGTAGCGTACGCATCTTCTAATCTATACGCTAATGCGTACGCAACTTCTAATCTATACCCTAATGCGTATGCATCTTGTAATTTGTACGCATTATAAAATGTGTACGCTACTACTTGAAAATTGCTCCAGAGCATGCTCGCTCTACTGCTAACTATCCAGAAATTTCTGGACAGTACTTAAAAACTTGAAAACAAACAACTTTTTTCCTGTGTCAATGAAAAAAATAGATGTGTCCGTGATTTTTTTGAGGCTGATGATACTTGACTAGATTATTTTGGTAGTAATTATCATCATTTTACAGCTCACAGTAAATGCCGGTAATGACATGTATTACTTTTAAATTTTTATCAATTATTATAGTTTTCCAATTTGTCTATAAAAAATATTGGCTGTCTGTGATTTTGGGATAAGTTGTCCAGAAAAATGAAAAAATTGTAGCTGGCAACCCTCGAATGCTAGACATTTACAAAGTTCAACTACAGTTTGACCATTCCAGACATATGCCACTACGTGCCCATGCAGTTGCAATCATCCACTTTTAGCTTTTTCCTTTTGTTTGCATGCATGGTCTGAGCCACAAATTCAGTCTCATTGCACAACTAGTTTTCAGGTGAATTTCCTTCATTTGTAGTTGCAGGCACTAGAATCATACCCATAAAGGATGTGGAAAACGTACCACCCATAATTCCTGGAGAGGAGTAGAATTTAGAGTAGGTATTAGGTAAAGTGGTTATTCGGCCGTATGAGAAAATTCATTTTCAACCAGTCTTCCCAGAAATAGATATGTAACTAATATTCAGCAGGATTATTCATGGCTTGACAGGAGAGGTATTATTATAGTTAAAGGGGTTTTCTCAAAATATTCTACATTTTTCCTAATAAAGCCCTGGATCTGTACATTTTTGTAATTGCATGTAATTATAAATTTAGAATAGCCACTGAGTTATTCAATAACATATATCTCTACAGCGCCACCTGCTGTTATTTTCCTTATTTCTCTGTTCACCTGAGTAATGTCGCTGAGGTGGTCGCACATGCTCAGTTCCATCCTTCAACTGCTGCTGTTAGAAGCTGTGTCAGTTATAGGGAGTGAACTGCCACAGAAAGGACACCCACTGAGCTCTGACAGGGAGAGAGCTGCAGCAGGAACTACACGCCCCCTGCTGACAGCTTGAACTAAATCTAGAAGAACAATTGGAGCAATGAATGAGGAGATCTCTGGGTCCATGTTTGGTGCAGGGCTGGATCTAGCTTTTTATATTACTCACGGGATAACCCCTTTAAAGTTGTTTTTTTTTCGGTGGAAATGCTCTTTACTTTTCATCAGTCATGTGTATTTAAGTACAGCTTTATTCACGAGGTGAGAAAAAGGAAGTTATCTTTTCAGTCAAAGACTGACGCTACTGAATAAGCTAAGCTTTTCCCTAATATCATCACAATATCATATTTTCCATCGAGATATGGCAGATTAAACCCATACTTGCTCATAAAGGAGTTGATTACCTCATGGCTAATCTTCCTTTATGAACTTCAGAAAGAAGTTACCTACATCAAATGTTTACAGAGAGCTGTTGACACTCATCATAACCGTGTTCCCCACCAGTACAGGCATGCAGAGCTCCCAATGGTCGTAAATTGCATGCACTGAATGGTGGGGGGTGTTGATAATACGAAATAGTGGAACACTGGAAGTAGCCACATGCAAAGGCTTGTTACCTCCCAGCCTCCCTCTCCTCGTTTTAAAATCCTTACCTTATGCAAACAGCTGACATTTATCTTTTTTTTTCCTCTTAAATTTCAGCAATCTGACACTGGGAAGTGGTCCATGACTTCTAGATTACATGGCAACATCTCTGGGAGCTGCAATACTTTGTCCCAAATGGTTTGACGTTTTATTTTGACTCATTGGATCTGGCAGCCATGTTGTTCTCCAAAGACCAACCTGAAGTCAGTTCCAGAAAGCAGGGGATTTTTGAGCTGGAACTGGAGCATTTTGGCTTGAAATGATTATTGTTCCCAGAATTAAAACCAAGGCAATAAAATCAAATTTAAAAGGTGTCTTGAGGCCTTTGTTTTAGCAGTTTTACCATGAAGTATTATACAGTAATATACCGTAACTACACAATGTGAACAACTTGAATCGGGGATTATAAGGATTGCTTTGTGCCTTTCTTTTTACTTATATATGTCTTATCATCATTGGGCCCCTTAGCAAGAATCTGAGTTCAGACCCCTAACTCTGACCACTACCTACCCCTGGCCCATCCCACCACCTGCCCTGGCTCCTCCCCTGCCACACCACCAGCAGCGGCAGCTGTACGGGCATCAGGAGCAACATGAGTGCCGGGAAGCAGGGTAAGTATTACCTGTATGCGGTGCTTGGGCATTTTGGGGGGCATAATATGGGCCAATCTCCTGATTGGCCAGTGTACAGTAGTGCCCATCATACAGAAAAGAGAGCACTAGTGCCTGGATGTCACTGGTCAGACAGGGAGGGACATTGGTGCTTGCTGTGCACACAATGGGGGAGGGGGGCCCTGAGCAGAGGGGAAGCAGGGCCCGGGATGGAAGACGAGTGGGCTGCCTCAATGCCTGGTATAACTTGTAGTAAGCAGTGATCATAATATGTAACGTAACTATAAACTGAGAGGCTGCAGACGTAGGGGTGGGGCCTTCCATGCGCTCCGGAATCACTTCCACTTCCACTGGAATCACTAGATGACCCAACTAATGCAAATTATACATCCCAGTAACAAGACCGTACATGACCAATAATATACTACTGAATTCAAGGTTTTTTTTCTTTTTCACTTTACTTTTTTAGGGGCTTCTTGAAAGGATTTTTTTAAGACTAACTTATTAATGACTGATCAGATTGGAAGGGTGCCACTCCCGGCACCCCTACCAATCAGCTGCAGTTCTAGAACCAGGCCCCACAGCTACACACTTCCATTACCATTGCTCATTTGCTATTACAGATTTTCATATGGCAAATCCACAGCATTGTTCATTACCGACAACGTGGATGAGATTTTAAGAGATCTGATCCACGGTGAAAAAAGCCATCTGTAGTGTAAATTAACCTATGGTACGGATTTGAAATCTGCAGCATGTCAATTTATGCAAATGTAATGCAGAGGAAAAAATTCACAACCATTTCTGCTTTAAAACTTGCATGTAATTCATGCTGTTTTTGCTGCAGTTTTTAGCACAAATTTTGCCACAGCTCTGTGACTCAATCTGCAGTGGATTTTTCTGCTATATATTAGGCCCCATGTGAACCTTCCCTAATTATCACCTAAACACGCAAAATACAGTGGCCCGCCCCTTTAACAGTGACCTTTACAGCAGGCTGCCCCTTTAACAGTGGCCTCTACAGCAGCTCGCCCCTTTAACAGTGACCTCTACAGCTGCCCACCCCTTTAACAGTGACCTCTACAGCGGCCCACCCCTTTAACAGTGACCTCTACAGCAGCCCGCCCCTTTAACAGTGACCTCTACAGCAGCCCGCCCCTTTAATAGTGACCTCTACAGCTGCCCGCCCCTTTAACAGTGACCTCTACAGGAGCCACCCTTTAACAGTATCTCTACAGCAGCCCACCCTTTAACAGTGATCCTCTACGCCTACAGCTGGCCCACCCCTTTAACAGTGACCTCTACAGCAGCCCGCCCCTTTAACGGTGACCTCTACAGCTGCCCGCCGCTTTAACAGTGACCTCTACAGCTGCCCGCCGCTTTAACAGTGACCTCTACAGCTGCCCGCCCCTTTAACAGTGACCTCTACAGCAGCCCACCCATTTAACTGTGACCTCCACAGCAGCTAGAGTGGCCACTGTCTTCACCCCAGAAAGCCAGACCTCACCGGCCATTCCCCCAAACGTGAAACAGCGCCCCCCAGTTCCCATGAAGACACACCACTAAACATGAGGCCACGCCCCCTGGCTCCGTGAAGACACGGAGGAGAAGCTGTCTGAGTGTGAGCTACTGAAAGGTTGGACATCCCTGTGTCTGTCCAGGTACTGCGTCAGACAGAGAACAGGTAGCCAGAAAACTGGACTGTCCAGCCTAAAGCCGGACATCTGGCCACCCTAACATCAGCCTGCCCCTAGGGTGGCCAGAGGTCTTGTTTTAGGCTGGACAGTCTGGCTTTCAGACTCCCTGTTCTCTGTCATGCGCAGGGCCAGGATGGACACAGGGATGTCCTTTTGAACAGCTCACTCTCAGCAGCAGCACTGTGCAGTCTGGGTAATGAGCTGCAGGGAGAAAGTCACCCCCCCCACCCCTGTAGCTGAAAGAAGGTAATTTTTACCTATATTTTTAATCCCGGTCAAATGCGGCATGGAAGGGGCGTGGCCTGACTGAGTCAGGGGCGTGACTTAGTGGAATCTGGGGGTGGGGCTTTTAAGTCCTTCTTTTGACAGTGGCCTGAATTACAGGTCGATGCCATAGTAATTTAGGAGGAAGGTGGGTAGCAGTGGAAGAATACATCTATTATTACTACTGAACAGTAAATATGTAAAATTTACATTATATGAGGTAATGATTGATGATGAATTAGTCTAAAACATAAGTTATATTTATGGAAACCGAAATACCCCTTTACCATTGTCATCCACAGTGCTCTGCCTCTTTGATGCAGACCTACAGCAGTGAACTGGCTAGGTTGTCATAGAAACTGGTGTGTGGAGACTGCCTGTGAGCTTCTATTGGCTAAGGGTCATGTGACTAGGCTACTATTGGCTAATGCATTTTTTGGAAATATCTCAGGAACGGTACATCCTGGAGAGCTGAAAACTGTACTAAAACCTTCCTGGACATCTGATGTACATGTGTGCCAAATTTTGTGATTGTAGCTGCAGCGGTTCCTTTAGCGGACATACACACACACACACACATACACTCAGCTTTATATATTAGATTATTAATGTGCCATTCTTTCCATGGCATTGTAGATATGAAGAGAGGTTTACATGCAGAATACAGACAATTGCAATAAGAATGAACAAGAAGATTTACACACTGGTGCAGAAGGAAAGAGGTCCCTGCCCATGAGGGCTTACAATCTACAAGGTGTGGTAGAAGGACACATTATGTGAGGGTAGAGATGGTAATGGCGGTATAGAGGCAGCAGGGTCACTGGTTGTAGGCTTGTCTGAAGAGGTGGGTTTTCAGGTTTCTCTTGAAGATGTCCACTGTAGGCGAGAGTCTGATGGGGTAGAGAATTCTGGAGTATAGCTTGCTCGTACAAATGATCCGACCGTCACATGTCAGACTATACTGGCAAATCAAGATGACAGGTTAATAAAAATTTAAACCAACAGACTGGGTTTGAGCAATGTGGCAAATGACCAGCCGTATTTGGACGATCATTCCATACACGGGTCTCAAAACTCCAACCTGACATTACATTTTTCGCATAATTTCATTTCAGCCAACACGAATCTTTGCATGTAGTTTTCAAACAATGGTTTTTCAAAATAGTTAAAATCCACCATTTCAGACAACTTTTATTTTATATATATGACCAGGGTCATACAAAGGAGTATTTTGGTAGTTCACAGTACTAAGTAGGTGCTGGGGAGAGCAGGACAAACATACCTTTTGTGTCTCTCCACAAGAGACACATCACTGCTGAAGCCAATAGTTGCTGCTGAAGCCAGGGGTTGGCTGCAGTGGAGCCGGTGATCATGCCCACGCCAGGGAGGAAGTAAACAAGGCGGGGACCAGAGGATGGAGCAGAATAGCAGGAGGCAGGTAAATATGATTTTTTTCCTAGAGGAGGCAGGCTGCAGGCATCAGTGAAAAGTTATTTATTCCCAGACGAGAGCAAAGTGAAAAGTATTTTCAGTATGTAATCAGATTGGTGATTACATACATTAAAGGAGGGATAATTTAATACTTAGTCCCCTTCTGCCATGCCACATAGTAATGACATACCTGGCCTCTATTGTAGGTGTAAACCTGTCTTAAAGGGGTTCTCCGGGCTTTTATTATTGCTGATATGTCATCAATATCAGATCGGCGGGGGTCCAACACCCGGTACCCCCGCTGATCAGCTGTTTGAGGAGACAGTGATCGCCTCCATGCAGCTTAACAAGCACAGCACCATCTATTGGAAAGCAGCAGTCCTTGGTGTCATAGCTCAGCCCCATTCACTTGAATTGGACTGAGCTACTCCTATGCCATGTGACCAATGAACACAATGTCACTGGCCTAGGAAGAGGCTGTGGTGCTCACTAGAGCACAGCAGCCTCTTTAAACAGCTGATCAGCAGGGGTATCGGGAGTCCAACCCCCACCGTTAAGATACTGGCAATTACTTATCCGGAGGATATTAGTATAAAACACTCAGAGAACCCTTTTACTATATCACCATTTTCTGGCACAAATACGGAAGAACTGTACCAAATTTTTGCAATGAACTGGGTTAATTGTAGATGCAGTCTAATGGAACATTAAAAGTAAAACATTAATATTACAATGCGTTGCATCAAATGGCAAACTTAGCTTTGCTATGTCTGCAATTGGTAATAATACAAATGACTGCATAGGAAAACTGAGCTGGCAGTACTTTGGGGAAGAACAGCACAATAGGTTAATAAATAAGAAAAAACATCCTGAAGATCATATTTTCCAACATGCGTTATTTTATTAAAAAAAAATAAAAATTGATAGATAACCCCCATAATACTGGCACATGATGTGTGGAGTAAAACGCTGATAACAATTATTCTTCCTACAATTCAGTTTTTTTTCTCAACTTCTGGAATGCATCCAGGATCCAAGAATTCTTTAAGTTGCAGGTTTTCATCACCCTTCTGTTATGACCCCTATATGCCCAATTTATAGTCATACCATAGATATATGAGATAGACATGACTACAGCGCAGGACAGGCGTCCTTATGGAAAATCTGATCCTCAGAAGATAAACGGTTGTGCCGGTGGAAGCCCCACAGATGAATTGCGCAGTACAGTTTGTTGCACTTACAATGACTATTATCAGATTATTAGGTGGAGTGAGTCACAGCCCCCTCCCTGTCTCAGGTACTCGTCTTCAAGCAGGCTGCCACGCGCCTAATGCACCTGATTGTCTCATCGGCACATTCCAAGCAACAAAGAGACGGGCTGAGGCAAATCCTGGGACACTGATACACTTGTTCTATCCCCACAGGTGTAAGAACCTTCTGTTTTGTAAGCTTCTGGGTGTAGGCGTCAAGTGAAGGTACATTCCTTCTTTAGTGTTCTACCGTCTTCTTTTTAATCACAGGCTGAATTTCAGTCTAGGTAGGAACCCATAAAAATAGAAATGATGACATGGAAATCACCAGATGGAACCGTTACGGAAGTTTTATTGGACCTTGGAAAATGATGAATTGCCTTATTATGATATTCATATAATTCATGGATTCAGGCCATGTTCAGAACAGATGAAGCTACTGTCTTTGTTAAAGAGCAAGTAACTGTCATTGGTACAAGAAGTAAATCTATTGACCGGTGACAATGACAATGAGCAGGTTTCCTCATCTTTCAGATGTCATGTATAAGACAATGGAAGTGAAATCTGTTTCGGCTTCTAATACTCGTAATATTGAAGCGCGAGGTATGATAAACCAAAGATAACTTCATAGACAGCAAGTTTGTTTCAGAGTTCCACTACGGAAAATCCATTCCATTGTTTCTGCAGCATGAGCATGGATTTCTGCAAGGCCCATTCAGATGAATGAAACGTTTCCAAAAAATCAGCCAGCGAAGTTGTAATACAAAGCAATGCAAAACTGTGACATAAAACAATAAAAACAATAAATGTCAGCCTGCAAAGTAACAGCCTGAGACAGCGCCGCTCACAAGGGCTTACCATCTTCTATCTGCATGCAGATTCTGTATATATCTTTATTGATGTGACATGATTGCTCACATAATTATGATATTTTCAGTATTTATCAAAGGATATGGCTTTGGAGACGTGATTTTCAATGGAAATATATTTCATATGGTGATTCCAATACAAAAAACAAACACACACTGCCACCAATGATGTATAAAATACTTAAAGGGGTTATCTGAGACTAAATAACCCCACCCCCCATCCCCCATGTGCCTGGCCCCTCACAGTGATTATACCTATCTCAGTCCCTGCGCCGATCCTTGTCCTCATACTTCCGCTACTGCTTCTCCCTGTGCAGGGATGGAAACATCCGGTGCCCAGGGGCGGGGGGGTGGAATGTTTAGCAGCCAATGGCAGGTGGGAACAGCGATGAGCCTTCCTAGTATCGCTGGTGACGCTATAGAGGCTCCCCCCCGTCCCCGCCTGCCATTGGCTGCTCCCCCCAACACCAGATGTTTTCATCCCTGCACGGGGAGAAGCAGCAGTGGCAGTATGGGGACAAAGAACAGCGCATGGAGCGGGGATTCCGGTAAGTATAATCACCATAAGGGGCCCAGCACGTGGGGGGATGTATATAGTCTCGGATAACCACTTTAATCTTTATTATTAGTAATTAAAATACAAGTACAATGGGCAGACGTATAATCCACAAAATAGGTGCCATGTTGCGGTCAAAAGTAGTAACTGTGAGAAAATTGTAGACAGTTCAGTATGAACAATGATTTACAAATTTAAGTGTAGATATCAGTATAAGAATACCACTTTTACAAAGTTGTATAATAGTAAAATACAGATCCAAGTATGGCACCTAGACAGTCCCCAACAGGTGTTTTGCGTTGGTTCCTTAGTGGGATAGCTGCAAATGGGGCAATACACTACTTCATATAGTTCTTATTGTGACTATAACATCTGTAAAAATCTATCTACCCTTATATGCAATAGATGAAAAGCCTGTTGCTTTGTGTAATATAATGTAATGATGCAATATTTAAAGGGTCCTCCCTAAATAATGTTGAAATAACAGAACGCTCTCTTTTAAACTACCAGTTACAAGTTAAAGGGGTTGTTCGGACTTTTTAATATTGATGACCTAATCTCAGGATAGGTCATCAATATCAGATCGGTGGAAGTCTGACACCCAGCACCCCCACTGATCAGCTATATGGGGAGACGGTGTGCGCAGTACACACGTGCCGTTTCCCTTCTCTCTTCCTGTCATTTGTCTATGGAAAAGCAGCAGGGAGCAGGAAGAGAGAAGGTATATGGCATGTGCACACTACGCGCGCAGTCACCTCATACAGCTGATGGACGGGGGTGCCGGTTGTCGGACCCCCACCGATCTGATATTGATGACCTTTCCTGCACATGGACCCATAGAATCTATTCATGCCTTCGTTATTCTGCAGAAGCCGAGGATGATTTAAAATACAGACTTCTGAAGAAGGCCTAAGGCTGGAAACACACATGCAGTTTTTGATGTAGTACTTTGGATTTAGCAGGAAGAAGTATGGACATACTATGGACAAAAGTGGACATACACGTTCAATAGCCAGTTATTTCTCCCAACTACCTCCTTGGCTCCATCATACACATACACGTTCGAATTTCTATGAGTATTCAGTGGGGAGAGGGGAAAAAGCCGCTGCCAGAAGTGTTTTATCTTATGGGAGAACAATATCATTTGTCAGGGGAAAGTCAGGAGCTCCCCACACACACATTAGGCTGTTGACCAAACCTATCACTCTCTGTGGGTTTGGCTGACAATACACTAATGTGTATGGGGGCCTTAAGTCCTTCCTTTATATTTCCAATCCCTTTTGCATCCACTGCATCAAAAAGGCCAACAAAAACTGCACCAAAACTGCATATGTGTTTCCAGCCTTATTATTTTCTTATATTTTCTTACAGTTTTTTTTTTTACCATAGAAGTGGATCGCCACAGTAAAGAGCTGGAGAAAGCCACAATCAGCCATACTTTTCTCCTGCAGCCACCTAGGCAGAGCTTATATAGTATTACATGGCAGCCATTTAGATTACATGTCTCATAGAGGGGAACTCGAGCTGGGTAAGGATATGTAGACAAGAGGTTGTCTTCAGGACACAACTCCTTCAATCCAACAGACTGCAATTCTGATTGTAAATTTGGCAACAAATACCCAATAAGATCATAATGGATACATAAAACCAACACATGAATTGCAGAATGGGACATTATAGCATGTGAACATATAATAGTAATAATAGTATCATGGACTGAAGCAGAACATTTCCTCAGAATACCATATTATTAAGAAATGACTATTATATAAACTTATTAAGATGTGCCACAAAATCACCTCTCTGCCTGCACACGCCAGCAAGCATATCCCGTTCCATTAACTATGCAAGTCAAGACAACAAGGTAAAATTGACATCCTGAATACTGAAAGGAGATTAAAATAACATGGATGCCAAGATTAAAAAACTAGGAGTGTAGAGGAGGTAGGGCTACTGATTCTGAGGCCAGGTGAAGACATTTCCCACTACCTCACTGCAGGTTACAACACATACTTCCATTCTTACAAATAAGGAATAGCACTTTCTTTATTCACAATATTTAACACAGATGTTCCATTATATGAAATTAGGAAATTCCACTTTATTAATAGATCAACACCTAAAAGACTATCACCTTTTTCCAGTGTTCATTACCCTTTATTGACAATAAAGCAATTGCAAAAGGGGCTCGGACAGCTGCAGGGAAGCCCGTCTCCTTGCACGCTTCTGTATGAGCAGAATCTGGACCAAGGGTGGAATTGCCATTTATTGGTAGTGCAAAGGAAGGCAAACAAGTCATTCTTTAGCTTCTGCAATTTTCTATTTTTGCATTTTCATTTTTTACTCCCTGCCTTCACGGAGCCATAACATTTTTATTTTTTAATTCACATAGCTGAATGTTTTTTTAATATTGCATACAATGTAGTGGGAAGCTGGAAAAAATCCAAAAAGGGTGAATTTGGGAAAAAAATGCAATTGTGCCACTGTTTTATGGGTTTCATTTATACAGTGTTCCCTATGCAGTAAAAGTTATCTGTTACCTTCATTCTCTGGGTCATTATGATTACAGGGATGCCACATTTATATAGTGTTTCTTGTGTTTTAATATTTTAAAAAAAATTTAAACTTTGGAGACATTATTGTTGAATCTGCCATTTTCAATTTTTCATTGCAGTGTTCACAGTCTGGGATAAATGTTTATAATTTAATAATTCTGGGATGTGACAGTGCTAATGATGTTTATTTTTTATTGTTTATTTTTATTTTTAAATAGCGAAAGGGAGATGATTTTAATTTCTATATTTTTTTATTTTTTATATTTTTATAAAAAAAAAACCTTTTTTTTACTTTTGTTTTCAGTTTTTGTTTAAGTCCCCCTAGGGGACTTTAACATGCTTCTACCATAGATTACAATGAATTACCATAGCAGTCTAAGGCAGATTCATAATGTTCCTATGGAGCCCCTACCACATACATACAATGCATCAAATTAAGTACATTAAAAATAATAACATTTAGGGGGTCATTTAACAAAAAGCAGCATTTTACAGTCTTTGATACCCCCACGCTATCGAAATGGGCTTAATTTATGATGAAGCCTTGTCATAAATTAGTGGAATCCTCCACTAGTCTGTGCACTTAGATTGAAATCTACTTCAGCTCCCAGATTTTCTGGGGCTTTGCCACGACCCCACCCCACCCTGCCAAAACTGGCTTAGAGAGTTATGATAAATGACCCCCTTTAGTGTATTTAGTAAAGTGTAATATACCGTAAATACTACTGCAGCCCAGATCCTAAAATTCTAGCTATTACCTCCGGGAAGACTGAAAGGATCCAAAATATACTTTTTGCAGAGAAGTATAAAGGAAGAAGTATTGTATTTCTAGTAATGTATGCAGAAAATCAATTGGTTATCATGGAAACTAGTAAAATATTGTGAAAAGTTGTCCTCTCTTTAAAAAGTAGGCCCTTGTCCGTATGACTGGATTACATCACATGTTCTCATCATTCTCTTCATACAGAGAGCTTTTTGTTGTAAATAGGGTATCTGTCCAGAGCCCGGTCAGCCTCATTAAGAGAAAACACTGTCCTCTTCACACATGCCTTTAATGCACAGCATGGGAGTAATATATTACTAGTCGGTTAATTGGCTTTACAGAAGTCTTTTAGGCTAATCAATGTTCTGAGATATATTGAACCGTATGTCTTGACATTCTATTCAATCTCCATTTTGCCATAGGCGCACCATGGGGGGACAAGCTGGCTGAAAAGAGTACTTCAGTGTGGAGTTTGTCCAATTATTTTTGTGACAAAGGCCATTGTCAAAGTGCCTAGAGGTACAAGTAGTGTAACAAAGCATTGGCTCAGCAGTGTAACAGGACCATATAGAAAGGTACAGTCACAAACAAGTGGTCTTTTCAATCATTCTACAGATGATGGGTATACTTTTTTTTACCTTGGTCCTTGATTTGACATATGCAGTGCTTCATTAATAAAGGAATGCAATCTATGCACAAAGTTTCAGTATTTCATTCTACTTTTTATTGTATGTAACCACCCATATCTATTGATTAGCATAACATATGTATTGCAATGTGCATAAACTGTATACAGCATGGAACTTACAAAATATACCTGACCCCTGAATAATGTCCATTGTGCATTCCCTGGGAAATGGTAATTAAGTGGAAATATATTTCCCAGATGCCCTATTTTGGGGTCTCCTGTTTTGGGTTTTTTATTCTTCTTATTCGGAAGGCTATTTTATATTTGGTTATTATATGTATCAATAACATTTTTCATGGTGGTCCTTACTTCCTGCATTTACCATTTTTGTATATTTGGACTGGTATACCATATATAGGCCATAGTGGTATCAACTGCTTTGGGGATCACAGAAGCTGGGGAGCCCAGACCTTTAGTCCCTGGTCTCCCCTGCCAGATTGTGTGTAGATATATATATATATATATATATATATATATATATACACACTCTGTATATATACTCTGCCATGTGATCAGTGCGGGATGGGCAGACCTCAGCAGCAGAGAAAAGTGGTGAAGAAGCACTTGTGATGAGATCACCATCATGTGATCAGCGCAGAGGTACTTCGATACCACATAAGAAGAGCACAGACATGCTGGGAGTTGTAATTTTCCTTGCCTGTGTCTCTACAGTGGCGGACTGGGCATCGTCTACCTGTTTGCAAAACTACAGCTTACCTTGAAGCAACCTTACGCTTACTTCAGAGTTGTGCCTGATGTTGCACAAAATCACAAGGTGATGTACGTCCTGGTTGGCTGCGCTATGTGACACTGTATGTTTGTCTGTTATAGAGTAAATCACACCCAGCACATGGTAAATGCATATATCCTTCATTACGCCTGAAAATTAAAAAAGACCCCCAAACAAACAACCATTATATACAGACTCTAAAATAAGTACAACCTCCAGAATTTATACAGATTGGCTAAGAGTCTCAGATTTTATCATATCAGAATGAGGTCTTAGTTTATACAGTATATATTGTTTGCATCTATTTTTGTGCACTAATACCCCTTTTCTGTGATTTACTTTGATATATATATATATAGCCACTGACATCCGCAATCATTTATTATCACATCATGCAGGATGTTTTTTATCCTTTTTTATCTTTTTGTTTCTGTGAGTTTTGCTTAGTTTATAATATGTACTTGAGGGAGTGGCACCTTCAGGTGTGAATGCGCTCTTAGCCTATCTTGAGTAGCATTCTTGTGCACTTTTGCTCTTCCTATCAAATTGAGCGTCTTGATTGCGTGGTACATATAGGTGTGTTTGCTCCTCCTCTCATTGGTTGCTGTATGCACATAGAGGTCACTAGGAGCAACACACCTATATGTTCAGTGTCCACGCTCCTAGATATAGATGCCCAACGGCATAGTTAGGTTTAGCGTAGGACCTGCCTGACCTGAGACCACCGTGACGCTGGGTAGGTGGGCACAGATGTGTTTTGATCAAAATATATTGGCTAAGAGTCTCGAGTTCGATTTTGGTTTCATCTGACCAGAGCACCTTCTTCCACATGTTTGGTGTGTCTCCCAGGTGGCTTGTGGCAAACTGTAAACAAGACTTTTTATGGATATCTTTGAGAAATTGCTTTCTTCTTGCCACTCTTCCATAAAGGCCAGATTTGTGAAGTGTTCGACTGATTGTTGTCCTATGGACAGACTCTCCCACCTCCGCTGTAGATCTCTGCAGTTCATCCAGAGTGATCATGGGACTCTTGGCTGCATCTCAGTCTTCTCCTTGTTTGAGATGAAAGTTTAGAGGGACGGCCGGGTCTTGGTAGATTTGCAGTGGTCTGATACTCCTTCCATTTCAACATGATCGCTTGCACAGTGCTCCTTGGGATATTTAAAGCTTGGTAAATCTTTTGGTATCCAAATCCGGCTTTAAACTTCTCCACAACAGTATCACGGACCTGTCTGGTGTGTTCCTTGATCTTCATGATGCTCTCTGTGCTTTAAAGGAAATCTGTCACATGATTTTAGTGTTTTAAACTAAAACTATAGCCATGTTCAGTAAAGTACCTTGAGTCTAGATGTGGTCTCCAATCTTTCTTTTCAGCTTCAGTTTTCGTTTTATTTTACTTTTTCTGATATGTAAATTTTCTCTGAAGGAGCCCAGAGGGGTGCAGAGCTACCTGCTTCGCCTCGCGAGATTTTGGCCGGGCGAAGCAGGCAACTCTGCGAGTGGTTTCCAGAGCTGCCGTGACGTAGTTGAGGGGGGCGGCGGCCTACAATGCTAATATGGGCCGTTAGTCCGTCCCTGATTAGGCGCGTTTTGGACAAGTAAGAAGGCGGGCTAGGCACAGGAGGGGGCGTTACTGGGCTCCCTAACACCCCTCTGGGCTCCTTCAGAGAAAATTTACGTATCAGAAAAAGTAAAATAAAACGAAAACTGAACCTGAAAAGAAAGATTGGAGACCACATCTAGACTCAAGGTACTTTACTGAACATGGCTATAGTTTTAGTTTAAAACACTAAAATCATGTGACAGATTTCCTTTAAACAGAGCCCTGAGACTATCACAGAGCAGGTGCATTTATACGGAGACTTGATTACACACAGGTGGATTCTATTTATCTTCATCAGTCATTTAGGACAACATTGGATCATTCAGAGATCCTCAATGAACTTCTGGAGTGAGTTTTCTGAACTGAAAGTATATGGGCCGAATAATTTTGCACGCCGCACTTTTCAGTTTTATTATTACAAAAAAAGTTTAAATGATCCACTAAATTTCGTTCCACTTCACAATTGTGACCCACTTGTTGTTGATTCTTCGCCAAAATTTTAAAATGTTATATCTTTTTGTTTGAAGCCTGAAATGTGGCAAAAGGTTGAAAAGTTCCAGGGGGCCGAATACTTTTGCAAGGCACTGTATAGTCTCAAGACCAGACCCTCTAGATTTGTACAGACCCCAAAGCACCCAAATAAATGCAAATAAATGCAAACCCCAGACTAGACCCTCTAAATACAGACCCTCTAAACAAATACATTCCTTAAACTTATACAGTACTTACTCATCCGCTATGCAGTTTTGCAGCTCCATTCACTGGCTTGAGGACCTACAGACATATGATCATGTGACTACAGGTCCTTCAGCAGGTAAGAGGTCCTGCACTCATTTGTGCTTAAGAGATGGAGGCACATTTTTAATTACATCTCATATTTTGAAGCAATTCATGTGAAAAAACACAACAAAAATAGAATATGCATTATATCCTTAAAACACAAAAGTGCCACCCTAGTTAGGCACCCTCACCTATACTTGGTACGGGCCCTCAATTCTAAGGTACATGCTAAGGAAAAGAAAAATGTGAGTAGAGCCTAGGGCAAATATTAAAGGGGTTGTCTCACTTCCCTAGTTGTTGGCTGCCTCGCTGCTCTCAGGGCCTCTCTTCCCTGCTTTCTGGGGGCGGAGCTGAACTCTGAGATGCGAAGCAAAGCAGGCTTGGCAGGGAGGAAGTAACCCAGCGCCCTGTCTGTGTGTGCTGGCTCCCGAGGCTGTCAGTAAGGAGATTCTTTATCGGACTCTGAGAAAGCAGCAGAGCAGATTGTGACATCCAGTGATAAGTTGTTTGTCACAATCTGTTTTGTGTGCTGTGTAAAAGTTCCCCTTCCTGTCAACACACAGTTTACTCTACCCAGTAGTGACTGTAAGCTATTTTCCCTGTCACTGCCTCCCTGCAAAGTAGTTGTATTTATGTCATTGCTTCTCAGTGACCATCCATGTCCTTGTAATACTCTGCCATCCTCCATTATTCATGGCATTATTATCTTCTTACCGAACTCCCCCGCCCATCTGCCCCATGACAGCCGAAAACCCCCCCCCCATTCGCCTGCTCATGTCTTTATCTGTATGTATCTATTACAGTAACAGGGCTGTAGCGCACACTCTGTAACTGTGATAGTGATCTCTGTGAGGTGGCCGGAGCCGAGAGTGAATGCGCATGCGCGAGTACCTGTGCGCACTCGCTCCCGTGAAACACGGCCACCTCTGCAGCCGGAGAGCAGAAGATGAGTGCACTTGTGCGGCCACCGCTCCTGACAGTATAGCGGTGGCCGTAGCCCCTAGAAACGAGCATCACATTTCGGGGTGTAAAGATGAAATTTACAGGAGTTTCATCCTGTTTTGAAAAAGAAAGTATATTGAAGAAATGTTTGATGGCGTCCATGGAATGGATATGAAGCGGATTATGGAGGTGAGACAACCCCTTTAATGTTCAAGTCTGTATGCAAACCTTTGAGATAGACTTAGGCCTCACACTGCCATTAGTAGTTCCAGCATGCTGTGCCAGAGCTCTTTGTTACCTAAAATGCCCGCTGGCCCTATTGACTATAATGGGGTCTGGTGATAATCTGGACACCACCTGCCAAATATGCTCGGATTCAGCCAGACGAAAAACACTGCACATTAATCCAGAGAACTACTAATGTTAGTGTGAAGCGGGAAGCAGGCTTTAAGGTCTTTAGGAAGAGATGTCCAGTAGAAAGGGAATAAGTTGTCATGAGCAGGGGCATAGCTATAGGGGGTGCAGAGGTAGCAGTCGCTACCGGGCCCAGGAGCCTGTGGGGGCCCAAAGACCCTTGTGCTGACAGAAGACATTGGTATTATAGAAATTACATGTTGGTCAAGTTACACCTCTGGCTGGGGGGAAGGGGTTAGGTCAAGAATTTGGCATGGGGGGAGGGGCCGTTTAAATTTTTGCCTCAGGCAGCAGGAAGGTTATGTGCTTCCCTGCCCCTGGCCACAAAGCAATGAGGGAAGGGGGGCCCAAGATGAACTCTTGCATCGGGGCCCATGAGCCTTTAGCTACGCCCCTGGTCATGAGACAATCCTCTTAGCAGACTTTGCAGGGAAGTGTGGGCTGCATTTGCTTTTCAGATACGATCATTTAAAAGAAATGTATGTAAAGTATAGGAATCTTTTCCAATCTGTCAGTGTGTGGTATGCACAAATAATTGGTGTGGTACACATAGCAGACATGTCACTTTCTTGGTGTCACTGGCACAACCTCCTCCTTTTGAAGACAGACAGTAGTTTTGTAAAGGGAAATGGAAAATCTCCCATCATTATAGGTTTACTAGCCGTGCTCCGTATTTTCTTTCCTATAACTCTCTTCGCCATCAGTGTCACCACTTATTACATACCTGTTCGGCAGGACTCTCCTTTGATCTCTTAACAGCTCTGTCCTCTGCAATTTGTGGTTTTCTGTTTAGCCAGTATACACGTCCTACTTGGCTCTTCCACAAAATATGCCTTCCCTCAAGACACACATAGTGGTGTTTATTTTTACCTCCCTCATGGTGGTTCAGCTCGTACATTGCCCCTATTGTGTTGTCTGACTATAGCTTACATAGCTTTCAAAGGATTGTCTTTGTCAATAGATTTTTTTTTGTCTTTTTCGCTCAAATAACTAAATGTGAACTTGCCTCCTGGTGCTTTTTAACGCTGTGTTGATTGTGTCACATATTGTCGCTCTCATATCCTCTGCTATTCTCTAAATATAATTATGGTATTCACTTAGAATGAGGTTTTGGGACACATTACTTTCAGCTGACTCTGATTCAGAATGTAATATTGTAGATATTATTATGGTCTCTATTAATAACAATTGCAATGTCTCTATAATATCTTTAGAAAGGTTGCTTCATTTTTTATTTATAGTATTCAAGTAAAAGGTGCCAGGGGCAGATGGGCCATAGACCCTACAGGGAAACTCCTCGGTGAGCCGATGTCCAGGGGGCAACCCAAGCCCTTCTCACACTCTTGGCCAGGTACTCAATGATCTGATGCTCTCAGCATTAATTAACTCTAGTAGCATTAGATACTTATGCACCTGGCCGGCAGCTGGAGGTGTCCTCCTGAATTCAAGTCCTCTAGAGAGTGATGCACCACCATCTTTCAATTTGGACCCACCTACAACATTGGGCTACTTTTAGGTGTTTTTTTTTCAGGGTCATTTTAAGTTCCCAGTCAATCTCTGAATGGGGCAAAGCTTCAGTAACAGACACAGCCTGTGGTGTTGTTTCCAGAGGAAATGTATTTAAAATTCAATCCCTTGAAGGGGTTTTTCAAGTCTCTCAATATTGATGACTTATACTCAGGATAGGTTATAGATATCAGATTGGTGAGGGTCTGCCACCAAACTTGTTGCTTTCTGCAGCCACCAGCCTGGAAACAAAACAGTGGATGTAGCCGGAAGCAGAAGACTCCATCTACTGTGTAATGGCCATGCTCGCATACTGTAGCTCAGTTCTCAATCAGGTCTGAACTGCAACACCTGACATGGACACAAACTCTATTCCACAGATAAGGTGGATTCAGGAATTTTCAAATACACCAGGTAGATGCATATTTCTGGCCCCATCCACAGCATCTCCCCTGTCCTGGGCTGTAGAAGTGACCAGCTGGTGCAGATGTGAAACTAGCCTAAGAAGCCTGTAGAAGTGACCAGCTCATCCATAGACAAGACTGAACACATGGTACTCTGACTGATGGACATGGTGACATCAGATGTAGGATTCCTGAAGAGAGGCACATCACATGACTGGGTCCCAGAGCAGCAGATCCATACAACTTTGAGACAGTAAGTACATTTTAAACTTTCTTCTGCAGGCAAATTCCTGGCAATGGCAGAGGCATTTACATATTGCAGCACTTATATGTTTTCAGCTGCACTGTTTACTGTGACAAATGCACTGTATTTACAGCCATCTTTATTGCTGCCAAGTTAGAGGATACTCCATTCAAAATAACGAAGCCCAGGCAAGTGATTAAAGGCTATGACCTCTTAAAGAGATGGCATCTGTATTAAATCTGTTACCTCTGCCTAAGATTCTGCCTTCATTGAGAGACTTTTGTAATGATGCCCCACATGAGACTGTAACTAATTAAACCTGTCGCCTCTTGTAAGACCTTTGTAGCAGCCAAACTTGATGCCTCAAGTGTGAACAGTAAAAGCCATTGTTTCTGTTACCACTCTGTCTGCCGGTTTCCTCCTGCCATCGTTGAGTGGTGAACCACGCATACCACTCATGGGCCAATAACATCCTCACGGAGGGTCTGTCCCCCTTTACACACACAATGTATCAATTTTTTTTCGCATTTTGCTTGGCAAATCTCCTACAATGGCGCAAATATATCAGTCTCACTGCAGCTGGATTTTGTCTTAATTTGAGGCACAATTTGTGGAGGAGACTTCCTGCGCCAAATAATATGAAGTGTACTCTTCAAACTTTTCTTTCATTTATGATATGCTAGACATCAGATTTTTTTAGACACCAGATTTTTGTCTGCACTTACTTTGTGGCTTGTTTTGTCTCAGTCCTTGACAGCTTTTGGAGCATGTTTTGGATGAAAACTATAACAGCTTCAATGTGGTATAAAAATGGTGCACAATTCTGCAAAGCCTTGTGGTGCATTGTGTGCAAGTAGGGTTTACTGTGGTGCCTTTTGCGCATCTTTCCTTCCCCATTTTCTAGACACCTTTAAAAAGGGTTGTCCATGATAAGAATAACATGGCTGCTTTTTTTCCAAAAACAGCACCACCTCTGTCCACTGGGTGTGTACGATGTTGCAGCTCTGCCCCATTGACTCTAAGGGAGCTAAGCTTCAATACCATACACAACCCTTGGAGATGGGTCATACTCTTTTTAGAAGAAAGCAGTCATGTTTTCGAATCCAGGACAACTCCTTTAACAATCCAAATCATAAATTTGGCTCAAACTCAAAATGTCATATATCTGCCCTATGTTTTGTTTTGCAAGAAATTAGCAGTGATATAAAAGTCAGTAGTTTTTTAGGTTGCTGGAGCCATCAGGTGATATTGCCCATGCTCTGGGAACTATTCATTCACATTGGTCTGCATATGTCCATAACTGTACTGAAATCAAAAGACAAGAGGTCTTATCAAGACCGTCCCCTAATAGCTGATGAATATTAATTCACGTGGCATAAGTATGATGCTGAGGGTGATAATAATTATAATGCCTTTCTGACAATATCTAAAAGTACAGCATGATTTTTATATATTTTGTATGGTGTCTGATCGACCTGCAGACAGTATGGTGTCGTTATATATGGTGACTGACTATATATGGTATGGTGTCTTTATAATTATACATGGTGTCTGATTGACTTCACACAGTATCTTGTCTTTTTGATTACATATGGTGTCTGAATGATTATATACAGTATGGTATCTTTTTGATTATGTATGGCAGGGGTGGCCAACCTTACGGACACAAAGAGCCCGAAAAAAAACATATGACTACTAGGAGCCACAAGCTATACATTTTCATACGAGTCACCGTATTTTTCGCCCTATAAGAAGCATCTAGGTTTTAACAGAGAAAAATAAGAGAAAATAAATATTTTTCATCTGATCTGAGGTCTGATAAAAAATATATTTTTTTATTTTTCATCAGCAGAGAAAAAAGAAAAAAATATATTTTTCATCAGACTCCCCAACCACATCAGACCTCCAAATCAAACCTCCAAAATAAGACCCCCAAATAATCGGATCAGACAACACAAATCAGACTCCCAGTGCTCAGATCTCCCCCCCCACATGCTCAGATCTCCCCCCCCACATGCTCAGATCTCCCCCCCATACTCAGATCTAACTCCCCATGCTCAGACCTGACCAACCCATGCTCAAACCAGACCCCCATGCTCAGATCTGCCCCCCATGCTCAGATCTGACCCCCCCATGCTCAGATCTGCCCCCCATGCTCAGATCTGACCCCCCCATGCTCAGATCTGATACCACCCCATGCTCAGATCTGATACCCCCCATGCTCCATGCTCAGATCACACTCCCAATGCTCAGATCAGACCCCCAATGCTCAGATAAGTCCCCCCATGCTCAGATCAGAACCTCCCATGCTTAGATCAGACCCCCACGCTCAGTTCTATAATTTAAAAAAATCTTCTCCCTCTCCTGATTGGGCACCGGACTCCTGATCGGGCACCTGCTACTCTGCAGGTCTGACATGCTCTCCACTGTGACCTGATGCACACAATGTCAGGTCACAGTGCGTGTCTCGACGTACTACGTTCTGACACTGTGTGCATAAGGACCTTGTGGAGAGTGAGCTGGAGCTTCAGAGTAGCAATAGTACCCAATCAGGAAAGAAGATCTGAGCATGGGGTGGAGAGTGGGACGGCCTGACTGCTTCCTGCCTTCACAGCTAGAGCCGCACCTGAAGAAGCAAAGAGCCGCATGTGGCTGTATGGTGTCTGATCAAGTATATACAGGCATGAGATTCAGCCGGTTCCCTCCGGTTCTCCAGATCCGGTTGTTAAAATTACAGCCGGATCGGAGAACTGGTTACCGGCTGAATCCCGATCCGGTGCTGCAGCAGGGGATGAGCGCTTCCACAATGGAAGCGCTCATTTTCTGCCTGCGCTGCACTAGCCTCACCTGTGGCAGGTGACAGTGCAGCGCGGGCAGAGAAGAGGAGCGCCGGACCCGGAGCGGAGCCGCGGTGCAGGAGATGTAAGTTTTTTTTATTTTATTTTGATGGGGCAAAGTGGTCTACTCTGAGGTCTGATGGGACACAATGGGCTGGTCTGAGGTCTGATGGGGCACAATGGGCTGGTCTGAGGTCTAATGGGGGCACAATGGGCTGATCTGAGGTCTGATTGGGCACAATGGGCTGGTCTGAGGTCTGATGGGGCACAATGGGCTGGTCTGAGGTCTGATGGGCACAGTGGTCTGATCTGAGGTCTGATGGGGGCACAGTGGGCTGATCTGAGTTCTGATGGGGCACAATGGGCTGGTCTGAGGTCTGATGGGGCACACTGGGCTGGTCTGATATCTAATGAGGGCACAATGGGCTGCTCTGAGGTCTGATGGGGCACAATGGGCTGGTCTGAGGTCTGATGGGGGCACAGTGGTCTGATCTGAGGTCTGATGGGGGCACAGTGGGCTGATCTGAGGTCTGATGGGGGCACAGTGGGCAGATCTGAGGTCTGATAGGGGCACAGTGGGCTGATCTGAGGTCTGATGGGGCACAGTGGGCTGATCTGAGGTCTGATGGGGGCACAGTGGGCAGATCTGAGGTCTGATGGGGGCATAGTGGACTAATCTGAGGTCTAATGGGGCACAGTGGGCTGATCTGAGGTCTGATGGGGCACAGTGGGCTGATCTGAGGTCTGATGGGGGCACAGTGGGGAGATCTGATGGGGGCATAGTGGACTAATCTGAGGTCTAATGGGGGCACAGTGTATTGTATTTGTTCCCGTTTTGTTTTTTTTACTTTAAAATAAGATATGTGCAGTGTGCATAGGGATTTGTTCATAGTTTTTTGTTTATAGTCCAACGGTCTGAGGGACAGTGAACTGGGGGCATTGCTGGCATATGGGGACCACTATGGGGGCATTTACTTGGGGCATTGCTGGCACATCATGGGGGTATTACTGGCACATTATGAGGACACTAAGAAGGGACATTTATACTGGCACATTCTGGGGGACACTATGGGGGAATCTTGTACTGGCACATTATGGGGGCACTGTCGGGGAGAGGAGCACTATGTGGGCATTTACTAGGGGCATTATATAGGGGTATTTTATACTTGCACACATTATAGGGGCACTAAGGGGGATTTTTTTTTGTACTGGCACACATTATAAGGGACATTCTTTGTACTGGTGCTCATTTTAAGTATTGAAGGTGGCAGGATGATGGAAAAGTAGGAACCTAAGATGTCTTTACGTCAAACTGCAGAGGCGAGAGATGAGTGAAAAATCATCATGTCGCCTGGTCTGAAAGGAGAAGATGAGAAAAGAGAACGTCTGCATCAGAGGAGAAGTCACTGGATGTAAGAGGTATGTGCGCTGTATGCTGGATAGCACTGAATATCATGTGTATGCAAATATGTCTGTAGTGCTAGGTACAAATGTGTATAAAATGTATATGGAGCAGGTAAATCTACTGTAAGTGTAGCCTAGGTGTAATTTATATACTGTATGGTGTATATTGGGTATGTGATTATGTGAGTGTAGTGTCTTTATAGTCTGTTTATGTGTGAGTACCTCCCAACCATCCCAAATCTGGCATAACTACTGTGTGGGGGGCACAATGGAGAGTAGGCAGGGTTGGAACATGTACAGATAGACATTGGGTAGAGTTAGAGATGTGGGCCAGCGCTCTACAAAAACACGCAATGCTGGTAGTTTAGCTCCTTAGGCTTTTTAAAAGTTTTGTGGTATATGTATATATGGTGTATTTATGTATGTGTACCATATATATGGGGCATGTATATGTAAACACGTGTCGTGACGCCGTGTGTCCGCCGTTTAGTAGGGAACCTGTTCTTAAAAATATGAATCCTACCCCTGAGTATATACAGTATTGTCTTATTATGTATGGTGTCTGATCGGTGATATACAGTATGGTGTGTTTTTTGTTACGTATGGTGGCTTACCGGCTATATACATTTAAGAGTCTTTTTGATTATGTCTGGTTTTGGGTTGGCTATATACCATATAGTGTCCTTTTGATTTTGTATGGTGTCTGAGTGGCTATATACCATATGGTGTTTTTTTTATTATGTATGATATCTGATTAACTATATACAGTATGTTGTCTTTTTCATTATGTATGGTGTCTGACCAACTATATACAGTATGATGTGTTTTTGGTTACGTATGGTGTCTAATCGATTATATACAGTATATGGTGTGTTTTTGGTTACGTATAGTGTCTGATCAACTAGACATAGTGTCCTTATGACTGTATATACAGTATTTGGTCTACTGTCAAGAACAAATCAATCTGCTCTTATTTACCAGTAAAGCCAAAACCCAATGTAATTCAATTATATAGTAAACATGTAGCTTAGAAATTGGAAGAAATTTCAGTTAAAAGAAAGCAAGTGCACATATTTGAAGGAAAGAACTGAAAGAGAAGCATTCATACTGACTGCAAACTGTTGGTATCCAGAAAGAACGTGGAACTTGGCAAGTGTATTTATATCAAACACCATTAGCCTGCTACAGCAAGCTGCAGAATCCCTATGATACTCTGAAAAAAGTGAAATCTGAAATGATAGTGTTGTCAGGCATATCTTTTCTAGGGTAGATAATCAGTTCATGGGGGTTTGATCACTGCTGGACATTAATGTCAGATCAGCAGCATTAGTACTGATGAATAATGATATACTGCATTAGTGAACTCACAGTAATTCCCCATTCACAGTTGCATTTGGATTCCCAACCCCTGCTCTCAAACTTCCTGGTCCCAGCTTGACACACAGGAAATGGCTGGAACTGACTGCTCAACCAATCATAGTCCACCGCAGCATTTCTCAGTAAGTGATCGGCTGAGCAGGAATTTTAAGCCATTTCCTGTATGTCGAGTCAGGACCAGGAAGTATAGCAGCAGCAGCAGGGACCAGTGATGTGAGAAATTATTATTTTGAACTCATTCTGGCCCTCTATACCACCGGAATGCCTACTTAAACAGTATACTCCACCTCACATGGGTTCTACTAGTCCAACTGCCAATAAATCTGTTTTTTTTGTAGTCTCTAAAAAGTTAGAAAAAAATTAAATGGGTTGTCCGAGTTATGAACAAAAATATATATGGCACTGTTAATCTGATGGGCAGCAATATATAACTAAGTTAAACAAGTTTTAGGCAAAAAAATATATATTTCCTCCTTTCCCTGGTCCTCTTCTGGCCTTAGTTTACCTGCATACACAACAATCTCTGCCCCTCCCCTGCTCTGCAAAGGTAGTGAATACAAGTGCTGCCCTGAGTGACATGTCTGACTGCTAGGATACTCAGCAGCATGCTGTAAATGTAGAACTATAAGTCCCAGCTGTACAATGACACTGCTGATGCACACAGGAGCTTCCCCCTACCTTTCTTGTGCAATACTCTGCAGATCTCCTCCAGTGTTGGCTCTGTGTCTGCAGGATGAGGAGGGCAGATCCTGTGTCTTTTCATTGCCTGCAGCTGCTAGGAAAAGCCTTGAGCCCTGAGTCTGTTCTGGCTGAAGGTTGGTTAATGTTTTATCTTAAAGAATCCAGGGAGAGAGTAGAGAGCAGTCGCCGGCAGTTCAGGGGGCGTGGCCTGCACTGTGACGTCTCATGTACAGACTCTTATCTGATCTCTGAGGCTTGTGCACTGAACATCAGCAGAGCAGGGAGAGAATCTGACATCACAGGTCATGTGACCCTCAGTGAAATCTGAGAAAACAGCCACTGAAGTTAAAGTACATGCATTGAAAAAACATTACATCTGCCTAGTTAGAAACATACAAAGAACAAAAAAATAACCTGGACAACCCCTTTGGACAACAATACATTAGTATCTATTACATACAGCACACAGTATCTATCACATTAACCCCTTCCCGACCGGGAAGGGACTTGCCGCCCAGCGCCATACTAGTACGGTGCGCTGATCGGGCGGGTACAGGAGCCAGCCCGATCAGCTGCGGGGGACCGGCTGTTTTTGTAGTAGCCGGACCCCTTTTGTGTACGCCTGCATTGGTGTTTTCACCGATGCGGGCGTATTAACCCTCGATGTGCCACGGTCAGCGCTGACCACGGCACATGCAATGCAGGCGGGAGGAAGGGGAGTCCATCGGGTCCCCGCGCTGCTGTGACCGGGGCCCGATGGCTTGGATAGCAGCCTGATGCCTTCCTTAGGCATCGTGGCTGCTATCCCTGCTTGCCTGTGCGATCCAGCCCCCTGGATCGCACAGGAAGCAGGCTGTAAGTGTATTACATTGAGTAATACACTTACAGCCAATGCATTACAATACAACAGTATTGTAATGCATTGTTAAGGGGGTCAGACCCCCAAAAGTTAAATAAAGTGAAAAAAAGTGAAAAAAAAATTAAGTTTTACAAAAAAATAAAAGTTTCAAGTAAAAAAATAAAAGTACATTTTTCCCAAAAAAAAGTTAAAAAGAATTGTAAAAAAAAGGGAAAAAAGAAAAGTATACATATTAGGTATTGCCGCGTCCATATCGACTGGCTCTATAAAAATATAACATCATCCACTCTGCCAGGTGAACGCAGTAAAAAAAACAAAAAAAAAGTGCCAAAACAGCCATTTTTTGGTCACCTTCCCTCACAAAAAGTGTAATAGCAAGGTGATCAAAAAGGCGCATTTAACCCAAAATTACCAATCAAACCATCATCTTGTCCCACATCTTTTCCCGCATTCTGTTCAAAAATAAATCTAATGTGTAAAACTTTCCAAAAATAAAAATGTTAGGCATATTGGGTATCGCCACGTCCGTAACAACCTGCTCTATAAAAATATTACATGAGATGGCCCCCCCAGGTGAATGCTGCAAAAAATGTTTTAAAAAAACTATGCCAAAACAGCCATTTTTTCCCTCTTGCCTCACAAAAAGTGTAATAGCAGGCGATAAAAAAGGTGTATTTAACCCAAAATGGTACCAATCAAACTGTCATCTTGTCCCGCAAAAAATGAGACCCTACCTGAGACAATCGCCCAAAAAATAAAAAAAATATGGCTCTCAGAAAATAGCAACACAAAAAAAGATTTTATTCTGTTCAAAAATAAATCTAATGTGTAAAATTTAATAAAAATAAAAATGGTAGACATATTGGGTATCGCAGCGTCCGTAACAACCTGCTCTATAAAAATATCACATGATTTTCCCCCTCAGGTGAATGCTGTAAAAAAATCTTTAAAAAAAACTATGCCAAAACAGCTATTTTTTTTCACCTTGACTCACAAAAAGTATAATACCAAGCAATCAAAAAGTCTTATGTACCCCAAAATGGTACCAAAGAAAACGTCATCTCATCCTGAAAAAATGATCCCCCACACAAAACAATCACTCAAAAAAATAAAAATCAATGGCGCTCGTCTGTTCTGAGTCCTGCCATGTGCCCCCACAGCAGTTTACCACCACATATGGGATGTTGCTTATTCAGGAGAAAATGGGGAACAACTTATGGGGTGCTTTTCTCCTGTTACCCCTTGTGAAAATAAAAAATTTGGGGCTAAAGCAACATTTTATTGGGAGAAATGAAACTTTTGATTTTCACAGCCAAGTGTTTCCAAATTCCGTAAAACGCTTAGGGGGTCAAAGTGGTCAGTACCCCCCTTAATATATTCTTTGAAGGGTGTAGTTCCCAAAATGGGGTCACTTTTTGAGGGGTTCCACTGTAGGGGTATGTCATGGTCATTTTAGCAAAATCTGCCTCCAAAATTCGTATGGCGCTCTTTTCCTTCTGACCACTGCCACAAACCCATAGAGACATTTACCACCACATATGGGGTTGTTCTGTAAACTGCAGAATCAGAGTAATGTGTATTGAGGTTTAGTTTGCTGTTAACCCTTGCTGTGTTGCAAGAAAACAATTATTAACATGAATAATCTACCAAAAAAGTGAAATTTTGAAATTTCACCCCCATTTTCCTTTAATTCTTGTGGAACACCTCAAGGGTTATCAAACTTTGTAACATACGTTTTTTTATAATTTGAGGGGTGTAGTTTCTAAAATGGGGTCATTTATGGGTGGTTTCCATTACATATGCCCCTCAAAATCACCTTATATCTGAATTGGTGCTTAAAAAAATGGTTTTGGAAATTTTGTTGAAAATTTGAAAAATGGCTTCTAAACTTCTAAGCTTTCTAACGTCCGAAAAAAGTAAAATGACATTTATAAAATGATGCCAACATAAAGTAGACATATGGGGAATGTAAAATAATAACTATTTTTGGAGGTATTACTATGTATTTTGAAAGTAGAAAATTGAAATTTGGAAATTTGCAAATTTTTCAAAAATTTAGCTAAATTTGGTATTTTTTTTATAAATGTTGTAAAAATATTTTGCCACAAATTTACTACTGTCATGAAGCACAATATGTGACAAGAAAACAATCTCATAATGGCCTGGATAAGTAAAAGCGTTCCAAAGTTATTACCACATGAAGTGACACGTCAGATTAGCAAAAAATGGCCTGGGCAGGAAGGTGAAAACAGGTCCAGGGTTGAAGGGGTTAAAAAGGATTTGGGAAAATAAGACATTGAATATTGTACATACCTCCGTATACTATAGTATATATGTACTGTATATAAAATACTATACAATGTATGTAAGTCTAGTGAAAACCAGATATCTTTAGCAATATATCAGCTGGAATTTACCTTGATCATCACAAAGCCATAGACTATGCCTTCAATGGTTACCAGTGGCACATCTCCATCATCCTGTATGATCTTCAGTTGTCACCGAAATTCTCCAAGCCACTTTGTGGATGATCTCCTTGCAGCTACAGAGCTTTCCCAACTCAGGGCTTGGCACCTAGAAATTAACATGCTTCCTGTCTTGGGAAACTACTGTAATTTTTACATATGGTGCTGATAACAACTGAATAATTGAGCTTGTAATCTGAAAAACTAACACAAACTTTGGCTATCAGTCTAACTTTGGGTTCACTAATATATGGACAGTTTTAAACATTTGGTGAAAATGCGCTTTAAGGATTAGATGTGATTGACAAATCAATGTTCATCTCAAACATTTGACTATAACCAGTGTAAACAATCTAGCACTTGACCCGCCAACCTTGAAAGTGCTGCCATAGAATACTCTCTACGTAAACATTTGATTCAACTTCAAAGTTAAGATTAAAAAGAAGGCCTTCTCCTGACTCCTTGAGAATCTTTGTTATTTTCACAGTGCACAAGTCATGCCAACGTTTTGTTTTATACTTTTGCTACGCTATTCCCTGAGTAAAAATAAACAGCAATATAAAACTTCAATTTCTCCAAATGTCCTGTAGTAATGGAGAATCTGAGGTATTTTTAATGATGCACTTGCATTGCTTTTACTTTTTATGTTGACACATTCATTTAGCCATGCCCCTCAATACACCCTTAAAATAGGTATCCCTCACGATCAACACAAGAAGAAAGATAAAAGTAATATGTAGAAACACCTAATCATGCAGTCAAGGATATGCTGTTTTTGTCCCTGTCAGGGGCAAATATACACTCCCACTATACAAGCACCAATTTAACAATTAATACCGCCATACCGTGATTGTATAATGGTCAGATACTAGGTCCATACTAGTTATCTAAGAGAATAAAACACAAATCACACACAGTCCCAGCCCATTACAATTAGAGGATTTGTCTGCTCTCCTGAAAAATTTCAGGACATCACTACACGCTTAATATATGTACAGCAACATATGTGTGTAATATAGAGGTCTTATAACACACAGTAAGGACATGACTACATATACATGTACAATAATGTGTGTAATATAGAGGTCTCATTTACTTAATGTCTCTTTCTTGCCAGTGTTCTCTATGTTGAAGATGCCTGGTGTAAGTGCACCTTGCTGCCCCAGTACTGCACCTGTATCCCATTCTGGAACAAGGCTGATCCCTGATCTCCAACCCAGCACACCTCCCAACCTGTAGTTCTGCCAGGATCTGTGCCCAGTGTCACACACCTTGTAGGTGCAGCCGCCAAATGTGGACACAGCCTGATGATAAACTTTACTCACACTATTCATTTTTCTGGTTTGACTGTTTACTTTTTTTAGTTTGTTAGCATTCCTCATCTGAGACCACCAGTACATGAAAAAAGTAACCCCAGACCAGCCTGGCTATGCCTGCCCTGCAGCTCATATTAACTTGCCACAGTCAAATGCAGCTCATATGGGGTCAGGCCCAGGGTGTGGCTTCTTGCATGGCTACACTATGTCCTGAGAATCGTGACATCAGGATGTGAGCAGGCCACTGTGCTGCTGACGCTGGTCAGGTAGGTCAGGAGTCACCACACACTCTCTGTATTGAGTTAAGTATGGCACCTAGCCTGGCTGGAGCAGAGGACCTCCTGTAGTCTGACTCATTCCTGATCACTTTGTAAGTTCCCCTTCTGTCCTCTGCTGATCAGCTGTGGTGCTGCCCTCCTGCTGTCTTCCATTGGTGGGCAGCTGAACAGCATTGGCACTGCTGAAGAGGCCCCTCAGAGGATGGGTGCCTAGTGGAACTGCCCAGTGCAGCTAAGCGGTCTGCCCCCATGTCCCCCTCCCTAAATCAGCCCCTGCCTTAAGGACTGCATATGGCACCTTACAGGGACATTTCATCGGACTTTTCTTCACGCATGAGGCCTCCTATATCTTCCGACTACCAACACTAAACAATTTGTCACCTATATGTCCTACACTTAGACGTTACTCATTGTAAATATTGTCTCAAATGAAAATAGTACTTTAATATAAAATCTATCACATGCCATTTATACATTTACTTAAAAAAAATTAACATTTCAACTTCCAGTGAAATATAGATTTTTCTTTGAAAACATGACAGGAGAGTTTATTTATTGCATTCCTTATGTACAAAATGACTCAATAAGACACCCTGTGGTCACTTCTGGTATTGCACACTAATGTGACAGGTGAGCACAGGTTACACAGGTGTATTCCTTTCATATACATCAAACCAGAGAAGGACCGTATTTAGTACATGGGCTCAACATTATATCGGAAACAACTGTCATACATGAAGCAGAGCAGTCTGTGCCATGTTACAATAATCACTGTCATACGTTTCACTTCTACTCAACATGTTTCTACAATTTTATATGCTACAAGTAACCAGAACATGAACTTAAAGGAAGTTGTCAAATCCACGTTAAAATAACATATTCACAATATACAGTTACAATAATTGTACTTTATATTTGGGTGGGGGGCCCAGTTCTGAGATTCGCTATGGGGCCCCTCGATTTCTTTGTATGCCCATGAGTACAGTACTGGGTCATATAGGCCGGTCCTAAGTGGCTGGACCCCTTATGACATCATTATACTGTAACAGGGCGTACGGATTGAGGATCTGCTTTTGAGATATCTCCTTTAACAGTCTATGCATGCAGTACTGCCATGCTCATGGTGCCTTCCCGTGCAGCTCTGTACCACAGTGCGTATGAACTCAGGGGACCATTGTATGCTCATTCCCTATGGTACATCCCTACAGTGATATTCTTCCCTAGAAGCAATGCTTTCAGGAGAAATTGGGCTCATTTATCAAACTGGTGCAATGTAGCCCAAGGCAACTAATCAGATTCAGCCTTTTATTTTCCAAAAGAGCTGTGAAAAATGAAACGTGGAATCTGATTGGTTGCTATGGGCAACTAAGCCAGTTCTACTTTATACCAGTTTGATAAATGACCCCAAAAGTATTTCTGATTTATGGCCTTCAATGGAACATTTCACATTTCTTTCTGCTGTTTTATCCAAAATACGTCTGAAATCGGATGCATACGGAGTACAGAATAGTCACATAGACTGTTGTGGCTTTATACAACATTCACGTTGAAGTTATTTTTTCCTTCTTCAGGTTACTATACAGTGTGATGTAACGCTGATGTAACGCTGATGTAAAGCTTGCAAAATAGTGAACACAGTTATTAAAGGGCTTTAGTTGCTTAATAGAGATGAGCGAGTAGTGAAATATTCGAAAGTTCGAAATTCGATTCGAATAGACCGCGAAATTCGACTATTCGACCGAATATCGAATCCCATTAAAGTCTATGGGAAAAAAATGCTCGCCACTTGGAAATCTCAATTCGACCACTTGGAGGTCACCAAGTCCACCCTGAAACCTCAGAAAAGGATGCCAACACTGCTGGAATGCAACTGGGACAGCAGGGGAAGCATGTCTGGGTGCATATAACGCGCCCAAGTCGCACTATTACGCCACTATCACAGCCTCTCAACAATACACTCCAAAGACAATGTAACCTCTCTGTAAAGTGAGACCATACAAGGAAACCTTCTTTCCTCTACATTGCCATGGACCCCAAGCCAAACTAGACAAAAAAGAAGATGAAATTCTGCACCCCTTAAAATCACGTTGCCTATGACAACCACAGATGGCATAGGCAAGGGGGAAAGCAAATAGACCCCACCCCTAATTGTCATTGTGTGTGTGTGTGTGAGATGTGGTCAGACATGTCTTCTTTAAAATGTAAAAACAACTCAAACACATGCAGAAGCCTTAAAATGCCCAAATTGTTGGCGCTAGAGATGTCAGTGACCCGACCTGGCCCAGTGTCATGTCTAGCAGGTAAAGCAGTGGGGATGTTGAGGGATGCGTAGGACCGCAAAAGGCAGGAAGAGGCCGTGGGCTGGCCAGAGGCTCATGGAAAATTTTGTGGAGGCCCAAGAGGTGAGACGTCTTAAAAATTGTGTGGAGGCTAAAGAGGTGAGACCTCTTAAAAATTATGTGGAGGCCCAAGAGCTGAGACCTCTTAAAAATTATGTGTATTAACTTTTCAGACGGTAGGTATAAACACCAGGTATTTAAATAATTTTGCAAGAGAACGCACAGTACAGTTGCCAATTATAAGGCCTATATATTTTATAGTTCAAGGTACACAGCCGTGTACTAACTTTTCAGACGGTGGGTATAAACACCAGGTATTTAAATAATTTTGCAAGAGAACGCACAGTACAGTTGCCTAGTATAAGGCCTATATATTTTATAGTTCAAGGTACACAGCCGTGTACTAACTTTTCAGACGGTGGGTATAAACACCAGGTATTTAAATAATTTTGCAAGAGAACGCACAGTACAGTTGCCAATTAATAAGGCCTATATATTTTATAGTTCAAGGTACACAGCCGTGTACTAACTTTTCAGACGGTGGGTATAAACACCAGGTATTTAAATAATTTTGCAAGAGAACGCACAGTACAGTTGCCAATTATAAGGCCTATATATTTTATAGTTCAAGGTACACAGCCGTGTACTAACTTTTCAGACGGTGGGTATTAACACCAGGTATTTAAATAATTTTGCAAGAGAACGCACAGTACAGTTGCCAATTATAAGGCCTATATATTTTATAGTTCAAGGTACACAGCCGTGTACTAACTTTTCAGACGGTGGGTATTAACACCAGGTATTTAAATAATTTTGCAAGAGAACGCACAGTACAGTTGCCAATTATAAGGCCTATATATATTTTATAGTTCAAGGTACACAGCCGTGTACTAACTTTTCAGACGGTGGGTATAACACCAGGTATTTAAATAATTTTGCAAAGAGAACGCACAGTACAGTTGCCAATTATAAGGCCTATATATATTTTATAGTTCAAGGTACACAGCCGTGTACTAACTTTCAGACGGTGGGTATTAACACCAGGTATTTAAATAATTTTGCAAGAGAACGCACAGTACAGTTGCCAATTATAAGGCCTATATATTTTATAGTTCAAGGTACACAGCCGTGTACTAACTTTTCAGACGGTGGGTATAACACCAGGTATTTAAATAATTTTGCAAGAGAACGCACAGTACAGTTGCCAATTATAAGGCCTATATATTTTATAGTTCAAGGTACACAGCCGTGTACTAACTTTTCAGACGGTGGGTATTAACACCAGGTATTTAAATAATTTTGCAAGAGAACGCACAGTACAGTTGCCAATTATAAGGCCTATATATTTTATAGTTCAAGGTACACAGCCGTGTACTAACTTTTCAGACGGTGGGTATTAACACCAGGTATTTAAATAATTTTGCAAGAGAACGCACAGTACAGTTGCCAATTATAAGGCCTATATATATTTTATAGTTCAAGGTACACAGCCGTGTACTAACTTTTCAGACGGTGGGTATAACACCAGGTATTTAAATAATTTTGCAAGAGAACGCACAGTACAGTTGCCAATTATAAGGCCTATATATTTTATAGTTCAAGGTACACAGCCGTGTACTAACTTTTCAGACGGTGGGTATTAACACCAGGTATTTAAATAATTTTGCAAGAGAACGCACAGTACAGTTGCCAATTATAAGGCCTATATATTTTTATAGTTCAAGGTACACAGCCGTGTACTAACTTTTCAGACGGTGGGTATAACACCAGGTATTAAATAATTTTGCAAGAGAACGCACAGTACAGTTGCCAATTATAAGGCCTATATATTTATAGTTTCAAGGTACACAGCCGTGTACTAACTTTTCAGACGGTGGGTATTAACACCAGGTATTTAAATAATTTTGCAAGAGAACGCACAGTACAGTTGCCAATTATAAGGCCTATATATATTTTATAGTTCAAGGTACACAGCCGTGTACTAACTTTTCAGACGGTGGGTATTAACACCAGGTATTTAAATAATTTTGCAAGAGAACGCACAGTACAGTTGCCAATTATAAGGCCTATATATTTTATAGTTCAAGGTACACAGCCGTGTACTAACTTTTCAGACGGTGGGTATTAACACCAGGTATTTAAATAATTTTGCAAGAGAACGCACAGTACAGTTGCCAATTATAAGGCCTATATATTTTATAGTTCAAGGTACACAGCCGTGTACTAACTGTTCAGACGGTGGGTATTTACACCAGGTATTTAAATTAGTTTGCAAGAGAACGCACTGTACAGTTGCCAATTATAAGGCCTATATATTTTATAGTTCAAGGTACACAGCAGTAGTGCCAAATATAGTTTGGTATGTAGCAGAGCACCTAATACACCACTAATGCCTCTCTCTGTCCCTACTCCAGCAGCTATCCCTGAATACAGCAGCCGTTCTCTGTAAAGTCTATATTGTAGTAAAGCTATCACTGTACTGCACTATAGTAGCCCTGATAAGGGCTTTTAATCACGCTCCTGCCTGTCCAACAGCTAAAACCTGTCTCTCCCTTCTCCAGCCTCTGTCCCTGACTAAGTTCACGCAGCATATGCGTACGAGCAGGAAGAGCTGAGTTTTTAATATTCGAGGTCACATGGTTTTTCCAGCCAATGCATGTAGACGCCGTTTTCGCGCTGCCAGCGTGCTCAGCGTGCCTGTCATACCCCCCCTGCATGGTGATTGGTGGAAAAAGAGCGCCAGGGAAGGTGGGAGGGGAAACGAATTCTAAGTGCGCCATCGCCGTTATACTCGATCGAAATCGAGTACGCCAAATAGCGTAGTATTCGATCGAATACCAGCTCGATCGAACACTACTCGCTCATCTCTATTGCTTAACTGATCATGTAGATTAGATCTATATGGAAAGTGGTGCTCAAAGATGGACGGATGAAGATTTGCTAAATCAAGGGGTTTTTTTTTACCTGTACTTTTGCATATACCATCACTTTGGACTTCAAGATACTGAAGTGAAGCTGATAGCCTTTTTAGTTGAGGTAAAGCAGATAAAATCATTCAGGTAAGACAGGATGTGAAGCAGGCTCAGGCCTGTACTAGCATAAAGGTATTTCACTGACAGAGACAGCCTGTGGCAGGTGCAAGACCAGCCTGAATGAAGCAGAAATAAATATGCCCAACCTGCAAAACTGTTTGAACATGTTTTCAGGCTAAAAAGCCTGCTATTCCCTTAATTATTTGGCGCTCTATCTGCGTACTACGTGTTAGAGATTATAGCCGAGCTTAGTCTGGAAATTAACATGCACTGTACATTAAATGCTTCCACAATCCTTCACTTAGAAAATCAATCTCCTGCTTAAATAGAAACAACAGAATGAGAAGATGATGATGATGATGATCTTGGCTCCTTCATTCTGTATGGCTTCTGCTACAATATATCTGAATTTTGGGGAAATCTGTTCAGTAAGAGCACTTTTGCATTACTTTATTCTATCTAGATCGTAGATCAGTTTGCCTTAACTGTCATCATTCAACTAAGTGGGAGAGGTTTATGCCGAGTTACATCACTATAGCTATATACTAGATAGCTGGGTCCTAGAATACCTGACTATACCTTGTGGACAGCCATAACACTGTTGTTAATGTTCTTCTGCAGAGGTTTCCCTACCTCCATTTTACAAGGTATGTTTTTATGGAAGTTTTTATGTATGCACTCCGTTGAGATATAATAAAAATTGTGCCAAGCTACATTGGATGCCTGTAGGTGACAATTTGTTCCATGAAAGTCAACGGATACTGTAAAAATATATCTACGTATATGGAACTGTGTAAAAACATCTAAACAGGGGCCATAAGAGTATTTATTTTCTTATTAAATGCATCAATGGTCCTCCAACCCACACAAGGGTTGGAAGGGGGCTGGGGGTATAGTGTGAATATATATATATATATATATATAAATATATATATATATATATATATATATATATATATATATATATATATATATATAAATATATATATATATATATATATATAAATATATATATATATATATATATATATATATATATATATATATATATAAATATATATATATATATATATATATATAAATATATATATATATATATATATATATATATATACTTACTTCTGTTACTCTATATTGCTTATGCTTTGCATAACAGGTCACAAAAAGCTCTGTTTCTGTAACGATGTGGGTTGTTCATGAGACAGTAGAACTGGTCTAATGTAGTCTCCCGGTACTCAGACACACCAGGGACATAGAGTAGGGCCATATTGAATAACAGCAAGAAATATATTATAAAGCCTGTGGTACGACAGTGGGTATCAAACCACTTTGTCAAACATCGGATTTGACTTTGGGCTACTAAGGGCGTTTTCCTGGTAGTCACCCTGTAATCCCTCTACAGGGATCTGGACTTCACTGCAGGGGAACCACCAGGCCACTACCTGCTAGAGTAGTCTCTGTGTGATTGACAGATGACCTATGGGGGTCAGATACATCAGTGCAGGGCATCAAGGGGTCAGGCAAAATCATAGCAAGGGACAGGCCGGTGTCAGGGCAGGCAGAGTATGTGCTTAACGGTAAACAGTTCAAGGTCAGGGCAGGCAGTGGAGTATAAATATGGAAGAGAGGCACAAGTTAGGTCAGGCAGCAGAGGGCAAGAATCCAGTAAACAGGAAGAGGATAGTACATAAAGAGAGAACACAACTTTACAGGAACTTAGCAAGCTATGAAAACTATTGCTCAGGGGAAATTGACTTAATTACACCAAGGTTGCTAGACATTGGCTGGAAAAGATTAGGGTGGATATGCACTGGTCCCAGGGGGTGAGCGCATCATATGAGCAGAAGAGGAGAGGCCTAGTCAGCAAGCAGACTGCAGCCTGTGCAGAGGGACAAAGAAAGCCCAGTGGCAATATCTGCTGAGAAGAACACAGTGGGTGGATGGTCCAGGCCATAAATATACAGAAATAAAGGGTTTCGTGCAGGAAACAAACCTCAATGCTGGCAGCAATAAAGTGCAGAAGGACTACAAGCTAAAATGATACAACACAAATGAGCCAGCATCAGAATACTAGGAATACTAAAGACTCTGGATTCAAATGGACAAAGCTCAAGTGAACAGCAGAAAGCTAGGACATTTAAAGGAAGGTAAACTAATCAAAATCTACTCCCTAAATTAACCAAGCTGAGCAAGATGATCATCCAACCCAGAGCAGGTGTAAGGCATAGCAACTGCCCAAACAATGTTAGAAATGGGAGAAAATGAGACAGCAGGGAAATCCATGCTGCTCCTAACATCTCTACTTTTTGGCAAAATTTGGATCAATGGTGTACCATATATACTCAGGCTATGGGTATCAAAGGGCTTGAAAAATGTCTTATGGGGGGAATAAAATGTCAAACTTAAAGAAGAACTCCCGCAAAAATTTTTAGTCTCTGAGGTGCATGATATAATCTGTAGTGAATGTCATTTTCTTATCAGAGGCTGAAATTGAGAGTTTCCACACTCTTCTTATTGTAGCTGGGTCATGTGACCAACTCCCTGACCTCCAACTGACCCAGAACAGCAAGCCAGTCACTTCTCTATTCATTCCTATGAGACTGAAAGTGAGGCTCCCATAGAAATGCATAGAAAATTAGACTTCCTGTCCACACATAAGGTGCTGTGTGAGTTGGTGGGTCTAATTCCTAGTCACATGACACAGATAAGAAACTTCAGGATGATATAACTCAAAAATTCAGCTACTGGTGAGAAAGTGACATTCACTACAGATTACATCATGTACATTTCTAGCAGGACATGGGATAAAATTTTTTGCAGGAGTTCTTCTTTAACATGAGTGAATACGCACTATCCTCCTACTGAAATCCATGGAGTGCTGCAATCTTCTTCAATTCTATACTGTAGATAGATGACTACATAGTTGTGCAAAAATAGAATTACTTCTTCAAATAACATGGTAGTACACAATGCAGTGTTCCATACTAAAAGTGTCAGACTAGATTTATGCATACTCCTGTATTTTATAAAGTGATCTCCTTGAAATGTTCAACCTTGTTTCTAATATTGTATCAGTACCATGGATAGGGCTGTGGGCATATATTATCAGTTGTGTTGGTGCCAAAATAGGAGCAGCCCCTAGCCAGCAGTTTACATTTGTAGATTATCATTACGAATGTGCAGATTGATAACTTGTAGCATAATTTCCAATTTGCTGAAAACAAAAATAATAAATGTAATAAACAAGAGATCTGTCTACATAACTTCTAGGGTTATTGAACAATTATGCACTTGTTTAATTTCCTTGCATCTTCCCCTCCCCTGCTGGAATCATTGGAATGTCTTCCACTTACCTTGACACTTTCATATTCTTCACATAATTCCTAAGTTTCCTTGGACTTTCATGTGTGTGCTTGCCTTCATTCCTGGCCATTGCTTAAACTTTGCCTCAACTCTTTACTATTGTTCTGCCACAGAAATGTAAATACAGTGGCAAAACTTAAGAGTCAAAATAACCTCTTGTGCTGCACACAAGTTACAGGCATGTGGGTAATAGTATTTTTGATTTTTAGATATTTCTTAGATATCTTCAGATATTATATTTATTTCTAGGCAAAAGAAATTGTCAACCATTAGCAGCTTCCCCATTAGTTGCACCCCACATTTTTCAGAGTTGGAAATGGCAGATCTGCCTAGTTATACAGCACTACCATTACAGGTTCCACTGCCAACTATTGACAACTGTCTGCGACTTCATGGACAGTCCATAGAGGATGTATTCTCTGTAGTATTCCACAAAAAATACTAATGAATTTTCAATTCATTTGTGTGCAGACCATTCAGGACCATACACAATTGGGAAGAGATTGAGGGTGTCCTTGCCCTGATTTAGGATAGTAGGAGATTACTACCTGATAGAGAATGGATGAGGAGCCTGCACCTCTAAAACTGTTAAACATTCATCTTCCATAACATCCATTTCTGACACCAACAGTCACAGCTAGTGAGAACCACAAGACACTTAGTTGAAGGCTGTTTATGGGGACATTCAGGTTTAATTTAGTTTAGGGTCATGGTACAGCAAAAGATAGGACATGTCCTAACTCTTGCAGTACGGAAGCATGAACACAAAAGCCCATGGAAGCACTTCAGAGTGTCTCTGTAGGTTACCAATCCATGCCTTCACTCCGCAAAAGACAGAACATGTCTTATCTTTTGCCATATCTTGCGGATTGTGGACCTATTCAAGTCAATGGATCTGTATCCGCAGCACGAAGTGCACATGTAGAGTGCCCGTGTATTCCAGACCCGCCGTTTGCAGTCTGTAACATGTGCACAGAGTCCTTACGTTCATGTCAATGAGCCCTTAGAGTGTTATCTAAATGCCCTCACTAGTCTTCACCCTTTAACACCTATACAAGGATCTGTACTCTCCTGTAGAACCACCAGACTGATACCTCTTGGAGGAGTCTCTGTTCAGTGGCCGCTGACCCACAGGGGTCAAAAGACAACAGTGCATAGCACTGAAGGGAAAAGCAAAATCATACTCAAAGGACAAGCTGTGGTCAGGGCAGGCAGCACAGAATTACCAGAGTTACCAAGAGTCAAGCAGAGGTCAGTTGAGGGTAAAATTTGGTAAACAGGCAGAGGTCAAGCACGAAAAGTCAGAATGGACTATAGAGCACCTTCGCAGCAACCAGCAAGCAATATCTGTGGTTCAGGCAACCTCCCACAGGAAAAGTGCCTTAAATAACCTAGGCAGGTCAGCCATATGGTGTACAGATTAGGGTGTGTATGCACCGGCCCTTTAAAGCTGGAGGGAGTGCACAAATCCCCTAGTGTCAGACTGAGGGACTGCAATGAAGAGGAGTAGGCTGCAGCAAGCATGGAGTGGACAGAGCAATGCTACTCCAGCGGTTGTGCCCGCTAGGAAAGAAACAGGGAGACAATGAAAGACAAAGACTGTCAGGGAACTGAAGCGGGAGATGCGGTAAGTGTTCTGATGGCTGTGCCTGCCAGGAGCATGGAGGGTATAGACTACCAGAATCACAAAGGGCACATTGGCTGTCAGAGTTTAAGGAATGTACTGTGGCTATCCTTCTTAAGATGAGATTACTGGAGCTCATGCCCACTGCTGCTCTGCCCTTATGGTTGGGCACAGGCACTGCTCCACTCATCCTTCTGCTCCTGCTCTGCTTCCATTTGGAGCCATCAGCTTCCACTACCCTGGCAGGCTGCAGACTGCTTCTTGCCTGCAAGGCCTCTCCCCTTTGCCCATACAGAGCATGCATGTACTCCCACTGGTTCTTAAAGGGACAGCATGCGCACTCCCTAATTCACACAGCCTATGGGAGGGTGCCTCAGAAATAGGTTGTCTAGCCTACTAGTTCCCTAAAAAGCTGTGCTGTATTCATTTATCTTCCTGTGTACTGACTTCTTCCTGTTTCCTGGATACTGAGCCTCGTTTGCCTGACCTGTACCTGACCTCAGTATTGACTCCTTGTTGCCTGCCCTGACCTCAGACTATTTATCAGTTTGCTTATATTCTGCATGCCCTGACCTCGGCCTGTCCCTGACTACAGTTTTACTTGATTCCTCGGTGCCCCATACCAGTGTTTCTGGAGACTATTCCAGCAGGTAGTGGAATGGTGATTCCCCTGCAGCAACGTCCAGATCTCTGTGAAGGGATTAAAGGATGAATACCAGGGGACTGCCAGGATAACTTCCTTAGGATTAGCCTAAAACCAAATATGTTGGTTGACACAGTAGTTGCACACCCACTGCCTTAACAACCTTGTTATAAAAAGCCCAAAGACTTTATAAAGAGTGTACTGTGGCTGTCACTATTGGACATCGTGGCCAGAGATTGATCAGTGCGTTGTATCTACTGACTTTGTTTTCATGTATAGTGACCTATTATATACATGATAACTCTATCTCGTGCACTTGGATTCTAGCAATAAACATATTATGTTATTCCTGTGTTTACAGCTATGATGACGTTACACATACGTGTGAAATGTACTACAGGTGAACACAGTGTAACTGTACTGATCATTGCTTTCCCCTTTCCGCCTGTACAGTCAGCGCTGTTGTCATCATGACCCCCCCTAAGCTGTGTCAACAAGCAAGTCTCATCCTGCTCCCAAAGGCTGAATCTTGTAATCACAGCATCGGAGACACTGATGTCTTTGAGTCAGGTAGACAGACCTGCAAAATTAAGAGGGCAGAAAGCTTTTACAGTTTTTAGGTGTTTTCACATGAAAGCCTGTAACGTAATACCCTGAGAAGAGCAATGCACTGAAATTATTTATTTTGTAGGAGCAGAACATCTTTCCAGGAGGCTATATCTTAAAAGAAGCATATTTACAGCACATTTCCTGTCATTTACATCAATCATCATGGGCACTGAGAGGATAAAATAGCTTTTATTTATCAAAGGATTCATGTCCCATCCCTTAGTTCACTGTGTATTAAATTGGTTACTGGATTTAGCTTTTTTTCACCTAGCAACAATATACCATATAAAAAGTATATGGTGGAAAAGTACCGAAAAGATAAGAAAAGAAGGCAAGTTGAGAATTTTGTCTTAGGTGGCCCCATTCCCTGACTGCCAATATTTTAATTAAAGCAATCCTCAAGCTCAAGAAAAAAAAATCACATGAACTGGGGAATGAACACATGACACTTCCCTGGTGACCTTTTATTTAATCTTTTCAGCTGTAGATCCGCCGGACTCCTCTTCAGTCATTTAAGATGGCTGCACTGAGTCATTCAAGATGGCTGCACTGCTTCTCAGACTACCCGATGCATCGGTAGTCCAAAACACTTCCTGCTGCTCCAGCACTGCTCTTGGATTGGCCAGCACTGGCCAATTCGAGGGCAGCAGGAAGTGTTTTGGACTACCAAATGTGCATGATGCATTAGGTAGTCTGAAAAGAGGTGCAGCCATATTGGCTAGCAGAAGAGGAGCTTAGGAACTGGCAGATCTGCAACTGTACGGGTGAAAAGGTGGTCACTAGTTAAGTGTCCTGTTTTTTCCTCAGTTAATGTAATTTTTTTCTCGAACTTGAGGTTAAATCTGCCTTAAATCTTGCTGTGTTGCTCCAGCAAGAATAATCCATTACTGCACAATCTTGCTGCAGTAGATACCATTGGCCCAGGAAGAGGACATTACATGCAACAGGTGATGATAGCTAAATGAGATGTATGGTAGGTTCCCAGCTGCTCACAGGAGAAGGACTAGTTGTATTGATCATTTGTTTTGGTACATCTACTTCATAAAATACTTTTAAAATAAGACTTTATGCCACATTATACGCCAAAAATACACTAAATATGTGCGCATTGTACTGCCCATTCTAGATGCAATCACATAGGTAAACATGGGCCAGTGGGTATGTCACTATGGGAAACACTCTGAGGGTTACATTTTGGGTATTGCTAGGAAGGTGATCAGAGGCGTAGCTATAGATGGTAGGAGTTACACCTGGGCCCTGATGCATTGGGGGCCCCTCAATCACATAAAAACACACTAGTATTATAAATGACACATGGAGGTAAGGGTCCCCTTTACAGATCTTGCCTAGAATCTTTGAGTCACACATCTTTAAGGTAGTACTATTGCACTATTATTTTATTTTTTTCCGTTTTAATATGATCATGAGAAAAGTGCAAATGTCAAGTAAAGATTCCACCCCTAAATCCCAATTTACTTATCCTTCAGTGCAACACATCGCAGGGGAGGTAGAATTACAGGTATGAAGCAAACTTTCAATGACGTTCTTCCGTAAACCAAAGTGATCATTGTGCAGAAGCAAATTCACACTATACCCAATGGGACCAGACATCTAGTCACCTGCGGGATAATACGACTGATATTTATTGTACAGTCATGGCCAAAAGTTTTGAGAATGACACAAATATTACATTTTTACATGATCTGCTGCCCTCTGGTTTTTATGTGTGTTTGTCAGATGTTTTTATCACATACAGAAATATAATTGCAATCATATTATGAGTAACAAAAGCTTATATTGACAGTTAGAATGAGTTAATGCAGCAAGTCAATATTTGCAGTGTTGACCCTTCTTCTTCAGGACCTCTGCAATTCTCCCTGGCATGCTCACAATCAACTTCTGGACCAAATCCTGACTGATAGCAGTCCATTCTTGCACAATCAATGCTTGCATTTTGTCAGAATTTGTAGGTTTTTGTTTGTCCACCCGTCTCTTAATGATTGACCACAAGTTCTCAATGGGATTAAGATCTGGGGAGTTTCCAGGCCATGGACCCAAAATCTCTATGTTTTGTTCCCTGAGCCATTTAGTTATCACCTTTGCTTTATGGCAAGGTGCTCCATCATGCTGGAAAAGGCATTGTTGATCGCCAAACTGCTCTTGGACGGTTGGGAGAAGTTGCTCTCTGAGGACATTCTGGTACCATTCTTTATTCATGGCTTTGTTTTTAGGCAAGACTGTGAGAGAGCCGATTCCCTTGGCTGAGAAGCAACCCCACACATGAATGGTTTCAGGATGCTTTACAGTTGGCATGAGACAAGACTGGTGGTAGCGCTCACCTCGTCTTCTCCGAATAAGCTGTTTTCCAGATGTCCCAAACAATCGAAAAGGGGATTCATCAGAGAAAATGACTTTACCCCAGTCCTCAGCAGTCCACTCCCTGTACCTTTTGCAGAATATCAGTCTGTCCCTGATGTTTTTTCTGGAGAGAAGTGGCTTCTTTGCTGCCCTCCTTGAGACCAGGCCTTGCTCCAAGAGTCTCCGCCTCACAGTGCGTGCAGATGCACTCACACCTGCCTGCTGCCATTCCTGAGCAAGCTCTGCACTGCTGGTAGCCCGATCCCGCAGCTGAAACACTTTTAAGAGACGGTCCTGGCGCTTGCTGGTCTTTCTTGGGCGCCCTGGAGCCTTTTTGGCAACAATGGAACCTCTCTCCTTGAAGTTCTTGATGATGCGATAGATTGTTGACTGAGGTGCAATCTTTCTAGCTGCAATACTCTTCCCTGTTAGGCCATTTTTGTGCAGTGCAATGGTGACTGCACGTGTTTCTTTAGAGAAACAATGATGCCAACCATGGTTAACAGAAGAGAAACAATGATGCCAAGCACCAGCCTCCTTTTAAAGTGTCCAGTGGTGTCATTCTTACTTAATCATGACAGATTGATCTCCAGCCCTGTCCTCATCAACACCCACACCTGTGTTAATGGAGCAATCACTGAAACGATGTTAGCTGGTCCTTTTAATTGCTGTTAAGCTGATCACTCTTTATAACATTCTGGAGTATATGCAAATTGCCATTATAAAAACTGAAGCAGTAGACTTTGTAAAAATTAATATTTGTATCATTCTCAAAACTTTTGGCCATGACTGTACATTGTGTTGCTTGGATCCATGCATCCTGCACCATAAGGTGGAGAGTGAAAGAAATACACTGTATGAACATTCAAGTCAATAGATGTAGTACATTTTGCCTACAGATACTAGACAATATTAGTTTTTGGAGGTTACCCAAACTCCTTTTATGGAGCTTGTTCTTCCTTTTTAAAACAATACTAATTTACTGAAATATGCATGAGTTGACAAGTCCATTGTTTCCATTTTATTTTTTTTTCCTCAACAAGCACCAGCTTGTCTCAAGGCGAAATCTTTAAGAGTTGGTTAGTCTAGAAGCCAAACAATTGCATTTTTTGGAATTTTCTTTTACCACAAAATCATAGTCTCATCACTCTAGGAGACAAGAATAGGCTTATGGAATTTCTGTCATTCCCTTCCATGCTTTTGATGTTACTCACACTGCTCTGAATTAACTTGAGAGCCTCAGTCTGTTTTATATCACTGGCGGCTGCAAATGGATGTGAGGAGGAAACTTTTTTTATGTTCCTCTCAAGTGCATAGTTGTCAAGTCTCCCTAATTTTCAGGCACAGGTCCGTAATGAGTGTCCACTGTCCTTTAAAATGTCTATATTTTTTAGTATTAGGGTAAATAAGTTATTTTACAGCTGGATTACACACAGACTTTTGTTATATAACATATAGACACAGCAGGAAGGCTATGTGCTTCCCTGGCCACAAAACACTGAGGAAAGGGGAGTCCAAGCTGAACGCTTGCACCAGGGCCCATGTGGGGCACTGTGACAGTCAGTTATGGCACAACTATGGATATGGTAGAAACTTATAGAGGGCTTTGGCTGAAATTTATAGGACATTTATCTGTTATGGGGGAACTGTGAGTAGCATTTGTAGTGAGGGGTGGCTGGCACTTGTGGAGGAACAATTAAACTGTGGAAAGCAGTTATGGAGGCAGTGGATAAAATGTTCTGGGGCACTGACTGGTACTAATATAGCACTGTGGTTGCTCTGTTAGATGGGCATAGTGGCTAGCACCTATGGGGGCACTGTGAATGGCATGTGTAGGGGCACCATGGTTGTCACCTTTGGCATCAGTGTGGATAGCTCCTATGTTTGCAATATAGCTGGGAGTGGTAGGCGCAGTGTAGATTTCACTTATGGAGACTCAGTGGCAGGTAGTTTGGGGGCACAGTAGCTTTCAATTATGGAGGTACAGTGGCAGGCAGTTTGAGGGCACATTGGCTAGCAGTTATGTGGCTATCACCCATGACATCACTGTGGATAACACCTGTGGGGGTCAGTACTTCTGGGATTTCTTGGGGAAATGCCAGTTACGGAGACAGCAGATGAAACCTATGGGGGCATTGGTTGGCACTTATATGGCATTGCCGCTTACTATCTCTAATGGGGAGACTGTGGATAACGCAAGGGGTCCATAATTCTAGGATCTGTAGGATTGGTTTGGCTGGCACTAACTATGGTTCACAGTTATGAGGGTAATCACAGACAGGGGCACAAAAGGGGCACAATGAGGGCACTGGGACTTCGGTGGTGTTATTGCTGTACTGTGAAGATACTGACATGCGAAAAATCTCTTCAAATGTACATCTTAGGCCTCATTTACCAAGGAGTGTCTTAGTTGCCCCTAGCAACCAATCAGAGCTCGGCTTTCATTTCTTTAACTGCTCTGGAAAAATACAGCTGCTCTCTGATTGGTTGCTATGGGCAATGAAGGCAGTCTTACTGGTAGATAGCGTTCGTTGATAAATGAGCACCCATTCCTCAAGGGAGAGATGCGCCTATGTTATTATTTATTGTATGTAAATATATAACGCACATTTATATATTTAGGCCAGGCTGCATTCCTGTGGGTACAAAATGGGACATATGCCTAAATTTGCAACTTTCCAACGCCGGCGTCACCGGCGACTGTTCTCACTGGTAACACTGGTAAGAATCCTAGCAATGCTCTACTAACTTGGTTATTTCATATTGAATTTCATTTTAAGAGGTTTTGCATTTGAGACATTTATGACATATCCATATGATCGGACCCCCAACGTGTACAGACAGCAAGTCACGCATGTGCGGTCACCCTTCATTCACCGCTATGGAACTTCAGAAAATAGCTGAGCTCTGGTTTGGTTATTTTCAGGAGTCCCATAGTGGTGAATGGAGAGGTGGCCGCGCTTGTGCTGCTTGTTCTTCATATGCTACTATGGGAGGTCCGAAAGCAGGCGAGCTTGCTTGCTATATATATATATATAGCGCAATGTGCTCCCGTTTTACTTCAAACCCCCGTTCTGGACATATGAGCAGGTCCTAAATGTGGGACTCACACCTTTTGGATATTTATAGCACATCCTATCAATATATACTATATATGTCCCATATAGGAATATGCCTTTAACCTCCTCCCTGAGAAAATCATGCATATAAACCTGAAACCAAAGAACGCAAATTAAAGAAACTGAATAAAGACACAGAACACATTAATTGGGGAATAAATGGCCAAATTGTTTATTTAAAATAATAAAAAATGGCAAACCCCCGACTCACGGAGAGTCACCCTCCAGCACTCAGGAGAGGAAAACCCCCTGTGGAGGAAACCTCTAGGGAACCATGGCTGGAGGGCTGCCCTTCCCTTGGGCTTAGAGGGTAATGCCACTATGTGGCTGCCACTTAAATAGTACGGTGGGGGGGTTACAGCAGCCGGGCTGATCTGGTTGGCTAGGCGGATGTCCCTTTCCTCCCATTGGGCAATGGGCTTCCTGGTAGAACCTCCAAATTTCGTCAAGGCGCGGTGGGCGGAGGTAGTGAAGCTCAAGGTCCTCAGGCCATCAAGTACAGCACCAGATATGGCCGCTCACCTGCTTTTTACAACAGTTCTTCCCTTATGACACACGTGCTTGTGATGTCATAGGTGTCTATGAGTAATGTTGTTGGCAGGGTTCTGAAGGGTTAACCCTTTAGTGACTGTCAATGTGCTTTAATGCAGAGGCCCTTAACCGCTTCCTGACCACCCATTGTCAATATACTTCACAGGGTTTCCTCCTTCGGGGGAGCATGTTTGTTCTGTTACTGACAGTCACTGGTCCAGGTGCTGACACCGAGTAGCCGGACCATTGGCTCTTACTTAACCCATTCCAGAGTGCACCATGTAAATGAACAGACTAACAGCATGGTCCAGTCAGTTTTATGTGTGACCCTTGATCCTATCCTGGGACCGCACTTGAGGATTGCGCAGCCATGAAACAGGCACTTGCATCTTGACTTTACCCAAGCAGGAGGCACTGTTCTTAGCGGTTACAGTCACCATTGGGCACAATGCTTGATGGTTACATTGTTATTATAATTTTGGTGGTTGCTATTGGCAACTGAACAGTCTATCAGGTAAACAGCTTGATGGTGTCAGTCTTTCAATGAGGCACACCGCCCTATAGTCACAGATCTCTGTCTGAGGGCACTCGGTTGCAGTTTCTGACAACTCACACTAACAAGATGTGTCGGGGCACGTGGAGCAAGGCTGTCTTGTCAGGGCCACACTATGGAAACTTTCCCTCAACTGCCTCTTGCTGTCTTCTCTCAATGACTGAGCCTAGACATCTGATTGGTGCTGGACTCCTTTACACATCAGACATAAGAAGACGGGTGACAGAGGACAGACATCATACATAACTGGGGGGCGTCCTCTGCACTCTCAGGGACACCGGCTCTTACACTGAAAGCATGGATGAAATAATTTAAAGGGGAAGGACCACCCCGTTACAAGCTTCAGTATGGTGGCAACTTCAAGGCCACTGCCCAGTGGATTGAGTCTTTTGCTTTTGGCTCCATCCACTGTTTTGAATCCTGGCTGCTGAAAACAGCTAATCAGGGGGGCTTCAGGTCCCCACTAGGGTTGCCACCTGCCTGGTAAACCAGTAGCCGAGCAGGTATTACCAGTAATCTGCTGGGAAAAGTGGTAACCCTACATGTAGTTCATCCATTATATAATAGGTTAGGTGATGGAAATCCTAATCTATATACCAGCGTCAAGAGAGATTACAAGGGAGAGGAGAAGACTACAACTCACAGCATGCCCAGATTGCTATTATGGGATATCAGAGGATGTTTCAGGAAGGAGTTCTATAATGAGAGTACTACAGCTCACAGCATTTTGAGGGAGGAGGTATAAGAGGAGACAACTACCCAGCATGTCCAGGCTGTAATATGATATCAGAGTATATTACAAGAATGAGGTTAAAGAGAAGAGAACTACAAATCCCATCATGGCAAGGTCTTTATTATATGATATCAGAGGGCATTTCAGTGAGGGGTATAAGAGGAGAGGATTACAACTCCCAGCATGTCTAGGCAGGTATTATAGGATATTCAGAGGAGGGTATGAGAGGACTACTGAGAGCGCCATTCTATATAATACACAGAGAGCCACTGCATATACTATACGGGGAGCCATAATATATATTACAGAGGCCATTACATATACTATCAATACAGAGGGGGTATTATACTATGAAGGGGAGGTGAATAAGAGCATCCTAGCACTACAGGGGGCATTATAATACTGAACTGCAGCTGGGCTTTCTAAATACTGGGGCTACTACAGGGGGCATTATAACTTCTGGGGACACTATAGGCAGCTTTTTTACTACCAGGGACCTTATGGGGTATTATTAGTATTGGGGGGAATTTGGAGGCATTATAATTTGGTATAATATGAAGGACATTACTACTAATGGGGTTTGGGGTACTGTAGGAGGCACTATTACGATTGGGGGCAGTCTGGGGGCACTATTACTATGGGGGACTATCTGTACGGTACTATAATACAGTATCGTATTAGATAGATGACAATGTTGGGAAAACAGGAAGAGGAGGATGACGTAAAAGTGAGGCATCTAAGATGTCTGTTAAGGGCTCATGCACACAAGTATGTGTGACATGAAGAGATAGAACACACTCCCTCAGAAAGGACACACCCCCTGAGCTGCCAGCCTGAAGAGGATCTAGCACAGGGATCTCAAACTCGTGGCCCTCCAGATGTTGCAAAACTACAACTCCCAGCATGCCCTGGTAGCCGAAGAATGTCCAGGCATGATGGGAATTGTAGTTCTGTAACAGCTGGAGGGCCACGAGTTTGAGATCCCTGATCTAGCAGAACAATTCAAGCAATGAATGGGGAGATCCATGACATGGCTGCTTCTAGCTTTGTTAGAAAGAGATTTTCATATATTATACGATGCTTAATTTACATTTTTTTCATAGCATACCCCTCTTAACTTGTTACAGTGTGACAATATTTTTTATGGTTTGCAATTACTTTATTGAAAAGGCTTACTGTTACTTTTTCGGAGCAGTTTTTTTTTCTATTACATATAAAATCTTGTTTTAAGTGTATTTCTCAAATATTTGTAGATCCAACAGAGGACATAAAGCTGCGATCTCTCAATTGTATTTGTAATGCTTTGAAACCCCTGTCAGTGATACAAAGGACACTTATTATATGACCTGCTGAATACTAGGGAAAGTAGGTGGACCCTGAGGACTGGAGATGAGGAGCAGTGTATTAGACCATGCTAGAGGCAGATTGGGAGACTTTAGTAGACCCCTGGCTGTGATGGCAAGTTGGCAACCCATTGGCACCTGTGTTTGGAGCCCTTTGCTTCGTCAAACTCCTTAGATGTCATGATCACTACTGACTGCAGCCTCTGAGGGACTAAACAGCCAGGAACAAATGTTTCTCTGAACCAACTATTGCATTGTATTAATTAGACTATGTCATGAAAAGTATCACTATGCAATGAATAGAGTATTTCAAATCAAGTATTATTGTCATATTATGCTATATTATTTATACTAATTCTTACTCTTTGGTACTGCCCTCTGCTGGTTATCCTTCTGGTCGATCTTCTCCTTCATTCAGTGGAGGAGTAACAGACTCAGCATATGCTTTTCTCCCCTCCCCTTCCCTCAATACCAGCCTAGTGAAGTGAAGTGGTCCAGAAACCGTTCATTCATTCATCCATATTTCTAAGACAATGGAGAAAGATATCATAGGGGCATTACATACCATATGTATCTCTAAGGCTACAACATGGGGTCACTTTAAGTTTTCTTTTTCCAGGGCCACTTTAAGTTTCCAGTCCGCCCCTGCCATGAAGGATCTGTGTGTGGTCTGTGTGTCCGTCTTTTGCTGTCCGTGTGTCATCCGTGTTTCACTGACCCTGCACAGCTGAAAAATAATTTTCAAAGCATCTCATATAGAACATGACAATCTCTTTCTAACAAAGCTAGAACCAGAATTCACAGAAAATGATGCACTACAACGGTAAATGCAATTGACAATATATGGCTAAACCCTCACACTGGTATTAAAATGAGACTTTCGCCAATATTTATATCAAGAACATACTGGAGCCCGAGCACCCCGTCAAGGTATCTCAAGTGGCACGGGACCTAATGCTAACCTTACATGCCATTGGGCATTTTCAGATAGGGGCATTAAGTCTGACACACAGCGACCAGCTCCCAGTTACCTCCAGCATGAAATCAGACACCCCTGTACCTCACCTGAATCCAGAGATCTCCACATTCATTGCACTGCTAGATTTATATTAAGCTGACAGCTCAAGGGGTGTGTCTTTTCTGCTGCAGCTCAGGGGGCATGTCTCAGCTCTCCCTATCACAGCACAGGAGACAGTTGAAGGATGAAACTGAGCATGTGCGTCCTTCTCAGTGAGCAGGACAAAGAAAAAAGAAAAAGAACAAACAGCAGATGGTGCTATACAGATAGATTTTATTGAATAACTCAATGTATACGCTATATTTAGTGATGAGCGAGCCAAAGCGGCAATATTCGGGATTCGCACGAATATTGCCCGCTTCGGCTCAGCATCCCGAGCCAGTGCGGACTCGTGATGATTCGTGCGTCACTGCCAGTTTGAAATGCCCGTTTTTTTCAGCCAATCAGCATCAAAGGGAAGCCTGTGGGAACGCCTGCTGTGATGTAACATCCCCTATACCTCCCCAACAGTGATTGGCTGGCAGTGACATGTGACCTAAATTTACATAAGGAAGGGACCTGCAGCATCAGCCTCATTGTGTTTTTGGGAAGGAGAAGAGACAGACAGAGACAGTGTTAGCTTGTGTAGTGTGTGCAGCAAGCAGTTAGGAGTTAGGATAGGAAGCCTCAACAGTCTTTTTAAAGACTATTTATACTCTGAAAAACAGTATACAGTATATACTGTAAGCCTGTATTCTGTGTAGGAATAGGAAGTCACAATAGTCTTTTAAAAACCAATTGATTCTCTGAAGAAAACTATACAGTATATGCTGTAAGCCTGAATTCTGTGCAGAGCTGTGCCTGGTACACCTTGTCCAGCCACATAGATCAAACTATACATATCTAAACAGATATATTCCTGTGCATGACTGTGCAGTGACTAGTGAATACATTTCATCAGCGTGCTATATACCTCAGAGTCTATAGATACCGAATTGATCTGTGGATTCCCGTTTTATTTGCGCAAACTGCGTACATCTTTTTTTGGATAGGTCTGAAAATAATCGTACCTGCATATCTATCTACATTGTCCGTTTAATTTCACTGATCCGTAATACACGGTGCAGTGACTAGTGAATACAGTTCATCAGCCTGCTATATACCTCAGAGTCTATAGATACCGTATTGATCTGTGGATTCCCGTTTTATTTGCGCAAACTGCGTACACCTTTTTTTGGATAGGTCTGAAAATAATCGTACCTGCATATCTATGTACATTGTCCGTTTAATTTCACTGATCCGTAATACACATTGCAGTGACTAGTGAATACATTTCATCAGCCTGCTATATACCTCAGAGTCTATAGATTCCGTATTGATCTGTGGATTCCCGTTTTATTTGCGCAAACTGCGTACATCTTTTTTTGGATAGGTCTGAAAATAATCGTACCTGCATATCTATGTACATTGTCCGTTTAATGTCACTGATCCGTAATACACGTTGCAGTGACTAGTGAATACATTTCATCAGCCTGCTATATACCTCAGAGTCTATAGATTCCGTATTGATCTGTGGATTCCCGTTTTATTTGCGCAAACTGCGTACATCTTTTTTGGATAGGTCTGAAAATAATCGGACCTGCATATCTATCTACATTGTCCGTTTAATTTCACTGATCCGTAATACACGGTGCAGTGACTAGTGAATACATTTCATCAGCCTGCTATATACCTCAGAGTCTATAGATACCGTATTGATCTGTGGATTCCCGTTTTATTTGCGCAAACTGCGTACATCTTTTTTTGGATAGGTCTGAAAATAATCGTACCTGCATATCTATGTACATTGTCCGTTTAATTTCACTGATCCGTAATACACGTTGCAGTGACTAGTGAATACATTTCATCAGCCTGCTATATACCTCAGAGTCTATAGATTCCGTATTGATCTGTGGATTCCCGTTTTATTTGCGCAAACTGCGTACATCTTTTTTTGGATAGGTCTGAAAATAATCGTACCTGCATATCTATCTACATTGTCCGTTTAATTTCACTGATCCGTAATACACGTTGCAGTGACTAGTGAATACATTTCATCAGCCTGCTATATACCTCAGAGTTTATAGATTCCGTATTGATCTGTGGATTCCCGTTTTATTTGCGCAAACTGCGTACATCTTTTTTTGGATAGGTCTGAAAATAATCGTACCTGCATATCTATCTACATTGTCCGTTTAATTTCACTGATCCGTAATACACGGTGCAGTGACTAGTGAATACATTTCATCAGCCTGCTATATACCTCAGAATCTATAGATACCGTATTGATCCTTTACAATTATAATAATATAATACTGCTACTATGCACATGGAGAACCCCAGGGTCAGGGGGAGAGGGGGAAGAGCTGGGAGAGGTGGAAGAGGTGGTCGTGGAGGGAGAGGTGGGAATCGTGGTGGTGCAGTGGTCAGCGGTGATGACCGTGGTGTGCGTGGTGACACAGTGCCGGCTGCTGTGGGTACAGTGGAAACACGTAAGGACCACAAGCTGTTGAGAGAGCCAGAGGGCTGCGACGAGGGAGAAGCCAGGGCCGAGTCACTACTTCCCCAAGTGCTCCTAGAAGTCACGCTCCAGCCAGTACTATGCGCCACTCCTTAGTTTGGCAGTACTTTAAGGATGATGAGGCCGATCCTCGTTTGGCGGTGTGCAAGCTGTGCCACACGTCAATGAGCAGGGGTTCAAAACGCAACAACCTGACCACTAGTAGCCTGCGCAAACATTTGGAGAGAAAACACCCCACCAAATAGTTTGCACTTCTGTCAGCTGGTGACGTTGACACAGTTAGTCCAGCAACTGTGTCTCGTCCAAGCCAGGACGTTGCAGCCTCCAGCCCCGAAAGGACCCCTCCAGCTCCATCTCCCTCCCTCTCCTCCACTCATGTGTCCCAGTGCGGCGTTCAACTGTCTCTACCGCAGACATTTGAACGCAAGCGCAAGTACACAGCCACCCACCCCCATGCGCAAGCTCTAAATGTGCACATCGCCAAGCTGATTAGTTTGGAAATGTTGCCGTACAGGCTTGTGGAGACAGAATCCTCCCCGCAACCTTATGGAGGCGGCAGCCCCCAGTTACTCTGTCCCCAGCCGACACTATTTTGCCCGATGTGCCGTCCCCGCCCTGCACCGGCATGTGTCTGAGAACATCGCCCATGCTCTCAAAAACGCGGTTTGTGGTAAAGTCCACATGACCACAGATACGTGGATGAGTACCGGTGGCCAGGGACATTACATCTTCGTCACGGCACATTGGGTCAATCTGGTGGAGGCTGGGTCAGAGACCGATCGTGGGGCTGCACATGTGCTACCCACACCACGAATTGCGGGACATAGTTCCGTCTGTGTGTCTCCGGCACATTATGCCTCCACCTCCTCCTCCACCTCTTCCTCCTCCAAAGTGGCAGTGATGCCCCAATCATCAAGTCTCATTTCCTCGATGGCCAGCAGTTTCAGCACTGTGGTAGGAAGCGGCAGCAGACAGTCCTGAAACTGCTGAGCCTGGGGGATAAGAGGCACACGGCTGAAGAGCTCTTACAGGGCATCAGGGGGCAGACCAATGTGTGGCTGGCGCCGCTGAACCTTCAGCCAGGAATGGTGGTCTGCGATAATGGGCGTAACCTGGTGGCGGCTCTGCATCTTGGTGGGCTGACTCACGTGCCATGCATGGCCCACGTGCTCAACTTGGTGGTCCAGTGGTTCCTCAAGACCTACCCCTAGTTGAGTGAGTTGCTCACCAAGGTGCGGCGCATATGCGCCCATTTTCGCAAGTCCACCACCGATGCCGCGACCCTCAGGACTGTGCAAGGGCGGCTACAACTCCCTGTTCACCGGCTGCTGTGTGACGTTCCCACGCGTTGGAATTCGACGTTACACATGCTAGCCAGGGTGTACCAACAACGCAGGGCAGTTGTAGACTGCCAGCTGATCCCCCGAGGTGGTAGTCAGGCCAGTCAGCTTCCTCATGTCTATGCTGAGGAGTGGACGTGGATGGCTGGCATCTGCCAGGTCTTAGGTCCCTTTGAGGAGGCAACAGAGATGGTCAGTGGTGATGCACACATCATAAGTGTCACCATCCATCTGTTGTGCCTCATCCAGAACTCCTTGAGGAACCTAAGATCTGAGGATTCAGCAGTGTCACAGGAGGTGGGGGAAGACAGTGACATTGAGAGCACCCTGTTGTCAGTTTCGCAGCGCGAAACTGAGGAGGAGGAGGCTGAGGAGGAGGAAGAAACTCTTGGGCACCATGCATCAGGGGGTGATTCCATGCTACCTGTTGAGCGGGTATGGGCTGAGGAGGATGAATTGGGGTCGGAGGAAGGGGGGGAGGAGGAGATGGAGAGTCCGCTAAGTGAGGAGGCTGAAGGCTTGCGTGTTGGCACAGTAGGGCACATGGCAGACTTTATGCTTGGCTGTCTTTGTCGTGATCCCCGGGTCAAGAGGATACTGTCCACCAATGACTATTGGGTGTACACCCTCCTTGACCCACGCTACAAGGACAACTTTGCCCAACTTATACCCGTGGAGGAAAGGAGCACCCGAGTCACTTTCTACCACAAGGCCCTGGTTCAGAAACTGCTACAGGCCTTTCCAGACCAGTCGAGCAACAGGGGGCGGACTGCAGTGGCTGAAGAGGAGGGGGAAAGTCAGTGTAGGCGCCAAGGGCAGGGGTACACTATTCCATGCTATTGCCAAGTTTCTTAAACCCCAGCAGGACAGTACGACACAGCCACAGGGCAGGCAGAGCAGGGCGGAACAGTACCGCAAGATGGTGAGGGAGTATGTTGCGGACCAGACCAACGTCCTGACCGATAACTCCACGCCATATAATTACTGGCTGGCCAAGCTGGACAGGTGGCCAGAACTTGCGCAGTACGCTCTTGAGGTGCTTGCCTGCCCTGCTGCAAGTGTACTGTCTGAAAGGGTTTTTAGTGCCGCCGGGGGTATCATTACGGACAAACGGACGCGCCTGTCCACCGACAATGCCGACATCCTCACGTTCATCAAGATGAACAGGTCATGGATATCCCCCCAGTTCTCATTCCCACCTCAAGGCTACCTCCTA